>JAWPHD010004879.1:0-176128 GCA_037043455.1 Cyrtodaria siliqua | reverse complement strand
GAGTGTTTGGGTGTAGAGGGATGTTGTAGATATTATTTATTATTAGTGTGTGTTTTGGTAGTGAGTGTGTGTGGGAAGGAATTGGAATTGTATGATGTGTATGTGTTGATGTATTGTTGTATTGGGTGTTTGGGTGGTGTTGTTAATTTGGATTATGTGTGTTATGTTGTGTTATTTGTGTGTATGATGTTTATTTTATTGGAGGTGTTGGGTAGGTGGATTGGTGAGGGGGATTGATTTGATTTGTATTTTATGGTATTATGGGTTATTGGGGGTTGGTGTTTGGGATGTTGTGGAGGGGTATTAGTATTTTATGTGTGTAGGTGAGTAGGAGGGATAGGTGGGGGGGGGATGGTAGTAATTATTTGTGTTGTGTAGGTGTGAAGGTATGTGTGGAGTTTAGAGGGGTGATATTAGTATTGGGTTAGTTAGTTGGTTGGTTTTTGATGGTTGGGAGGTTGTGTGGGTATGGTGAGTGAGAAAGGAGTTGGTTGGGTGATGTTATAAAGAGTGAATGGGAGATGGATAGTGGTAATTTGTGGGGTATTGATTTAGATTGGGGGGGGGTGGTGTGTTGGGGGGGTTGTTGTGTGGGTTATTAATTGTGTAGTATGTGGTTTGTGGATGGATGTTGAATTTTAGTTTATATTTGGTATATTTTGGGGTATTGTGTGGATGATGTGTTTTTGGGTTTGTGTGGATGATGGTTTTTGGGGTATTGTGTGATGGATGTGGTTTTGTTGTTGTGTTTGTGTTATGGATGGTTGGTAATTTGTATTTAGTAGTGGTTGTATTTGATAGAGTTGTTATGGAGGTGGGGAGTGTTGAAAGTAGTTATGATTTTGATTGGGGGGTTTATTGTATGGGTTTTGGATATGGTAGTTGATTGTATGGGGATAAAGAAGTGAGGGTTTATGTTTTTTGGATGGTTTGTTTTTGTGGGATGGGGAGTTTTTGTGGTTGTGGGAATTTGTTTAGTGTAATTGGTTTGGAGTTTGTTTGGTTTTGGTATGTTTGGGGTTGTTGTGGTTTTTTGTGTATGTAGTGGGGGTTGTTTGATTGAGGGGGGTTGTATGGAGGATGAAAATGAAAATAAATGGGGGGGTGGGATTTGATGAATTAGGAGTATGGTTGAGGGTGGTAGGGTTTTATTTTTGTTTGTGTGTGTTATTTTTGAGATTATGGGGGGGGTTTAGGATTTAGTATATGATTTGGGAAAATGAGATTAGGGAGGGTAAGGGAATTGGGGGGGGGTAGGGGTGATTGGGGTGTGGGATGTTTGGTTATAAGGTGTTGGGTGATGGGATTGGTGGGAGGAGTAGAGGAGGGAATAGGGTAAGGATAGGTGGGTTTATGTTTTAGTTTGGGGGTATGTATTTGAGTGTGGGTAGAGTTGGGTAGTTGGTAGGGTGGTAATAGGAAGGGGTTGGGTGTAAGGTTGTTGTGGGGGGTGTGTTTAGGTGAGTTGGGATAGGGTAAGTGGGGTGTTTGTTAGTTATTAGGTTATTGATTTGTGTTTAGAAGCCCAGTTTCTGTCATGTATTTTATCGAGTGATATATTCAACTCTGAGGTTAAGATACAGTAAACTTTTATGAATAAGAAACTGGTTTGCGTCTATTCAACAATTTCATTGTAAAAATGGTATGTTGTTGCATGGTTCCATCAGTCACATCGATCGTTATAACAATGCGCCTGGTAACGTCAATGTAAAATGTTCAACGACGACAATTTACAGTAATTCTGTGGAAATCAAACAGATACAGGTTGTACGAGTTGCTTCTCTTTGGTTAAACTATATAATCATGGTATATTGTAACTGCGTCCACTGAAGAGTGAAAAAAATATGACGTCATTACAGTGTTATTTTTTTAATAGTTTATTATGTGGCAGTATGCGCGCATCCCCAATGCCATATAAGGAAGTAAACACATTTTTCGGAGAAATCCCTTTCGTTTTTGTACCGCTTATTTACTTTTTGGTTGTTTTTCCTGTTTCTAATCTTCAGTTAAACGTCTGACAATAAGTGACATCGCATAAGTAATTTGCAGTGTAAAAACGTTTTTTAAATGAGAACTGAACTGAATTAAATTGGGGTTTTAAGGCGCACCAACATATGAAAAGGTTATATGGCGCCTAGCAGGCATGAACATGCCAGGCTCATCTTCCATGTACATCGAGATAAAATATGGAAAATGGGCCTAGAACCTTCTCACCCTGAACTGCAGAGTTGCTGCAAATTCTATCGTTGAAACTCCATTTACGCTGGAGCCACGTTATTGTTTTTCTGCCACTGCTCTTTGATACGAGCGAGATGGCACCTGAAACAATGCAGGGATCATGATGAAGACCTTAAATGAACATGAACAAAAAATTATAAAATGAACATGAATTTGGGGGGATTTTACCCCTCTGCCTACCCCTCCAAAGGGATCTGCAGTGGCCGTATTCTTTGCCCCGTGACCAAACGGGGCCCCCGGCAACCACAAGGGGCTTTTAAATGAGAATGACGGAAACTGGGCTTGGACGGAAACTGGCCTCTAACGAGTACCTGCTTTGCCCACCAAATAAAACTGAAAATAATAAATAGCATATTTTGTTTATTTTTTTATAAATATATCACGCTATTATAAGTCGACCTAGTCGGACCATTAACAAGTGTTGATTTACTGTTTCCCACTAAAAAAGGCTCTATCCAAAAACAATTATAGCAGTTCTTTTTTGTTACTATCTTTTGACAGTTTTCTTTAAATTTTATGATGTTATTACTGTCTTTAAAAAAAATACCTAACTACCTACCCACTGATGAGATCCTGGTTCCGGAAACAACAAACTAATTTATTAAAGATGATAAAAGTGGCTTCCACAACAGCCACTTTCAAAAATAATTTCTTAAAGATGGCCTAATAGTTAGTCATTATAACATCTTTACCTTGCTTGGTTCTGTCAGGAATTCAAAAACATACTGAACGAGCTCACTGAATTGCTGAAAATAAATAAAACAAAAAATTACAATGATTACAGTGTGTGATAGCTAAATTTGAGCTTCTCCACGGACATATGCAGAATATAATAAAATCTCTAGTTCTTCTGCAGACCATCAGTGATGATCAGTATGACAGTACAGGGAGTTACTCGTCCTACGTAAATAGTAATATTTGAATGGTCAAATTGATAGAATTTCTACTCGTCTTGCATGAATGAGCACTCGTCATGGCGAGCGGTTGAAAAAGCACTATCAAGAAGTACCTTAGAAGCGAATCGCTAACAACGGTATCTACTACAGTAAGAATACAGTAAGAATGAGTGGAATTTTCATACCCTGCAGTATAGCTACAAGAGCACTTTGATTGTAACATAATCGTTTTGGAATAAACATTCTAGCCTCACCCCCACCCGCAATTTACAACGACATTGAAATATAAATATGCAGAATGGACCTAGAAACATCTCATCTACATCTATGGAGCTGCCAAAAATTCTGTTGTAAACACTCCATATATCGCTGGAGCCATGATCATTGTTTTCTGCCACCACTCAAATGATGAAAACCTTTAATAAACATTAATTCAGGAGTATTTTAAGCACAGCGGGGTCACTGTGCCTGATTTCCAGCAGAGAGTCCACCAAATCAAGAACGTAATTTTAAAAAAAATCTGCGAAGTAGTGGGGACACCGGACACATTTTATTTTGAAGAGTTTTAGACTAAATGGGGAACCAACTGGTAATGCAAAGTAATCAGGGAACCATCTTATTTGCCTAGAATTAGCATTGGGCATATAGGCAGTTCGAATCCAGAGTATTTATATCCATAATTATATAAAATATAAAAAAAAGAAAAATGCCTCTTTTCAATATCCCTGCAATGTACAAGGTTCACAGATATATGCAATATATTGATAAATAAAAAGGACTTACACAATGTGAGTTCTGTAAATGTAACTTATTTTTTTGCACTTTGAACATACATGTCAATTGTCATACATGTGTATCATCTTATGCCGTTAGCAGTTTGAAGGGTCTTTGAATTGAAACTAACATGAAAGGTTTTTATTATACATGAACAATGCTTGTAGTATCATACCTCATCTTGGAATTTGTCAAGAGCCTGTATGTCACTGAACATGGAATCTGGGGGTGTTTCCTTACTAAAATGAAATGTTTGAGCAGACATCTTGTGTGGGCGGAGAGGTCCTAAATTATGACGTCACGGCTTTCCCAAGTTTATTTTTAGATCAGGTTTTTAAAATATGTATTAACAAAACCACGTTTGTTCTTCTGGATCATGATCATCATCGAAGTGAAGATAAAAAGACTATTGTAAATTAGGCATACACTGTGAAAAATAAAAGAAATATCTTAGAATGATTTGAATTAAAAAATAAATCGTGAATGCGTGAAAAATACTACGTGTAACTTTCACAATTTACCGTTAAAAGAAAACAGGAAGTAACTTTTTTTCAACTTTTTTGTTGTTTATCATTTCTTTATTCTTTATACACATTCCCTAACGAATATTCGTCAAAGGCAATATCGAAAAAAACATACTTAAGGTAACTTGAAATAGTTACAGTGTTTTAAAAAGGTCCGCGTGGGTTAAAAAACAACTTTACAATTATTTATCAGTGGCGTACCTGGACTGGAATGTTTTGGGGCACGGGGGAGTGTGTGGGGTGTTTCGGGGCACGGAGGAGGGTGTGGTGTGCAGGTGTCCCACTGCCATTGGTGTTTTTTTGAAAAATTGAACCCTAAATAAGTAATTTTGAAGCGACTTAGAAACGTATTTTGAAGCTATTCTATTTCTCCCGATTGATTTAACCCACAACCACCTTCAAATTTTTCGCATTTTTAGCTTTTTAGCTCGACTATTCGAAGAATAAGAGAGCTTATATAATCACCCCGGCGTCGCCATCCCACATCAAGGTTTGGGTTTAAGCTGTGTTTACAAGTCTATATATCTTACATTTCTTATCCTAGCACAATCAAATTTGGCCATGGTCTTCCTTATTCATAATTTTGATTTAGCATCATCAAAAAAACTGGTGACCGGTAAAAGACGGTTAATTTGCCGGGACTTGCCGGTCTCGTGTAGAAGGTGTTAAATGTAAAATTATATTTTGTAATCAAAACATTATATTTAGATTGTGGAAAACTAATTTGGTGTGTTGATATATGATTAAATAAAGGATAATGATAAAAATATTTTTAAAAAATCATGTTTTTCTTGTTTGTATAGGTGTATTTGCATGAAATTGAAAACGCCGGGCTCGTCTTTAAACCATTATTACAAACTAATTATCAAATTCTAATTGTATTTTTCACATTGGTTATGTAAAATGACTCATTCTAAATATGATTTAAAAAAAACACTTTATTATTTTGTAAATAAGGGTACCAAAATGTGTATATTTAGACTGTGTACCCTGCAGTTGGAAAATTCAAATGAACGCGGGAAAATTATCCTTTTTTTAAGCATATCTAAAACACACCAAATTAGTTTCCACACTCTAAATATAATGTTTATAACGCTTCACATGTTAACAATGGAGACATACCGATTTATTTGTATACTAAAGCATAATTATGTGTAGTTCAAAAGCAAATAAATAACAAACACAACCCGTATTATCGTATATTATTTTATTCCATATACAAAAAAGCATGAATAATAAGAATTTAATAACATGATATTTACATTTATGACACATTATATAATGTTGATTTTTCTTTAGAAAGGCATGGTATATGTATGATATAATGTAAACGTGTAGGTTTATTGAATACTTTACATCGCATCAGCTACTCCGACACTTTGTTTGTGTAACCACTTTTTACATTTTTTTCCCTTCACATTGGATTAAATCGTCTACAAATGCGGGCATTCCACAAATACATGATTGTTCAATTTTTATACATTTCACTGTAAGGCTTATGATACCATCATTTCTACTAATTTTCTTTTCTTTTGGGAATGGGGTCAATTTTCCCGCGTTCAAACAATCAAGGAAGTGTTTTCTTAATTGAGTTCCATCAAATTGTGTCCTTACATTGAAAGTATTATTACAAATGCAATGGCAAACAGATCGCAGTCATAAGAATTGTTTTGTTGCTGCACTCTCGGGACTATAACAGAGATATTTTTTATCATTGCCATAAATTTGACAAAGTTGGATTTTTACACAATTGTTTAAGTCTTTGACTGAAAACTTATTCTAATTATGTAATACACATCTTCCGATTTTTTTTAAAAACTAATAACCCAGTGATTTGTTCCATTGAAATGAATTTGAGCGGATGGTAATTGCTGGCGTAAAAATGTTTTCCCAGTTTTCCAACAGCACCATATTGTCTACTGCATCTTTTTGTGATCATTGATCCATTTAATTCTCCGCTACCGGTAGAATCGATGATATGATGACTGTTGCCCTGTATTAAAGATAAGTTTTTGTATGTTAGTTTTCTACATATGTGGAATATAAATCTATTCGTAGCACAAAACCATCTAATAGTGTCAGTAAATATAAGTCAATTATAAACAATTAATTATATTTTCAAAAACTGAATGTACATACAAACTTCAACAAAAAAACTTGTGTATTACCGATTTAATGGGATTAACGGGTTAATGCAATCACACCTGTGGTGTGACACACAGGTGTGACAGACGCGTGTCTCGGGATATACAGAGAGCTCAATGACACGCTTCATGTGAAGGTAATATTCTTGATTAATAAACTAATTATATATTTATGTATTATATTTTAAATAGCTGAACGCACCCTATCTATCTCTCACGTGAATACGAACTTAATTAAAAAAAAATTGTGTATTACCGATTTAATGGGATTAGCATTATAATATAACAACACCACGACTTTAAAACATAATTAATCACACGCAGCATGTGAAGGTATGTATATTTCGTCAGTTTTAAAAAGTTCAATGCTTTATGAAATTATATAATATCAGTTAATATTCTTGATTAATAAACTAATTATATATTAATGTATTATGTTTTAAATAACTGAACGCACCCTTTTTGAAACCATACTACCTGCTCTCACGTGTATACAAACTTAAAAAAAATAATTGTGTATTATCGATTTAATGGGATTAGCAAAAAACTTGTGTATTACCAAACAATTCACGGGTTAATGCAATCACACCTATGGTGTGACACCCGCTGAGACAGACACGTGTCTTGGGATACACACAAAGATCAATGACGTGCTTCAGGTGTATGTACGTGTATTACCTTGGATTCACTAATTTGAAGCCATCGTACATCAAAAACAATCTGAAATAATAAGTACTTTGTGTAAAACCCCAATTAAATTCTTAAATGTTTTCAGCTTTCTTTTTAGTTATAATATATATAATTTACGGTAAAAAGTAAGGATATTGATGCTCTTATAGACATATTCACCGGTACAAAATATGCGCCAAAACGCACCTCTGACAGTCTAGCTGAAAATATATTTCCGGGGGAGCATGCTCCCGGATCCCCCTAGAACTCGGCCTACACATCATATTCAGCCAAGCTACGCCCCTGCACAATACAATAGTTTATAGCCTACATATAAATATGAAAATACAAAAGTCTGTGTCTCCCTTTCATGGTGACTTTCATATAATAAATATATATAAATATATAATACGTTTTACTTGGAGGAAAGCAAATATGTATGTTTTATATTAACAATACTTCTTTTTATATATTGACAATTACAACGTATCGTCATAAATTCAAGTTCATTAAATATCATTAGCTATAAATGTGTATTACGCACACACCAATTTATCAAGTTCACCCACTTTCGTGATACATGCATACGTACATTAATTGTTTTGAATGCGTTTTTTAAAGGCATAATAAAATATTTACGATTGCTTTGACATAAGAGTGTCTAATGTATTAAGTGTTGGCCATCTGCAGAAATATCTAGGCAGAAATATTGTTCTTGGTTCAGAGTAAAACGGGCACACAAGCAGAAAGTGGTACTCATTCGCAATAACTCGCATATTGCAAAAAATGCAAAACCTTTCATGGCGTTCAATAGGTTGAATCATTATATAAAAGACGATCGGAGCTAAATGAAATAGGAAAAATAAGCATTACTTACCGAAGCATCACGAAGGCAATCATTGACAAGTGGTTCTCGCAAAAAGTGTTCAACTTTAAATCCACTATAATAGAGAGAGGTCGTGTCACTATCACATATAAACTGATCAAAGTATCTAGCCTGACTATGTCCAAGTATAAGAGCCATTGTTGGTTAAACACAGAAAACACTTAGCATAAATATAAGGTCCATATTATACACACAATTGATATATAGATCACAAACACTTTTGCCTTCTATAAAACGTCTAATACTTTGAATTTAAAATATTTTCAGAAGTCAAATTGCTGATACTGCAGCATCAAAAATTATCAAAAATATACTTTTTTAATAGTCATATTTAAAATGGTTTTATTTACGTAACCAATGTAAAACATACATTCTTTTTTAATTTATAATACGTTTGTAGTAATGATTTAAAGACGAGCCTGGCGTTTAGAGGTTAAAGAAATTTCCAACTGTAGGGTAGATAGTCTTAATATACACATTTTGGTACTGTTATTTATAAAATAATAACGTTGTTCTTTTTAAATCATATTTAGAATGAGTCAATTTCATGCAAATGCACCAATACAAACATTAAAAACATTTTTTTAAATATTTTTATCATTATCCTTTATTTAATCATATACCAACACATTAAATTAGTTTCCAGAATCTAAATATAATGTTTTGATTACAAAAAATAATTTTACATTTAACACCTCCTACCTGAGACCGGCAAGTCCCGGCAAATTAACCGTCTTTTACCGGTCACCAAAAAACTGACCAATCAGTGACCAGAAATAAGAGCATATCAATACATTCTGGTAGGTGATAAACTCGGTATTTATCCTTGATGTTCAACCAAGTTTTCTGTTAAAATTAAGGTATGCACAGTGTGTTTCTTTTAAAACCCTGTATATTTCATGCACAGTCATGCAAATTGATTCAATATATGTATCTTTCAAAATCAAAATCTTGAAAATTGTAGTCTTTTTACTCTGCCAAAGATTTTATTTTACTATAGAACCTAAGGATAAAAACCGAGGAACACAAATTTTATCACCTACTGAAAATAAGATAAAATCTCAACATCTATGCATTGGAAAATTATGAATAGCATCATCTTAAGGGCTGCATAAGCAATTTTGGTTTCTGGAACCCAAATTATGATAATAAAATGTGTCCCATTCCACATCAAATTTTGCATGTAAGCTGTGTTTACAAGTCTATATCTCTTACAATTCTTACCCTAGCACAACCATTAGCTTCCTTATAGCATTATCTTTGGGGCTGCTTAAGTAATTTTGCTTCCTGTAACCCCTGGGCTCGCATGAAACCCAAATTCTGATAGCCCTTAAAATGTGTCGGTTTCACATAAAGTTTTGCGTGTAAGCTGTGTTTACAGGTCTATATCTCTTACATTTCTTGTCCTAGCTGAACTCAGTTTTGGAACTAGTTTCCTGATAGTATGTTGTAAAGGGTTGGGTAAGTAATTTTGTCTTCTGCAAATTCTGGGCTCCCGTGGAACCCAAATTGTGATGGCCCATAGAATGTGCAATAGAGGCAGATCTAGGTTTGCATGTAAGCATGTATCTATCTATAATTGTGGTTTGGGATTTCTTATAGCATTATGCATCTTATTCATACTTCACCCATATTGGGGCATGGGCTCCCTTTTGTTTTGTTTTTACATATTTCTGTGTAGTTTTTGTCAGTTCTTACACATAGCTATCATGCCCCCCACTCCCCCCCTCCCCCCACCCACCCAGTCCCCACCTCCCACCTCTCCCTACTCAAAACTGTTTTTTTTTACATATTTTTGTGTTGTTTTGGTGAATTCTTACATGGCTTCTTACACATATATGTTGCCCTCACCACTCCCACTACCCCCACCACCCACCCCGCCTCTACCCGTCCTCCACCACCTACCCCCACTCAAAACTTTGATTTTTTTTTTACATATTTCTGTATAGTTTTGGTCAATTCTTACACATAGCTATGTTGCGCCCCCCAACCACCCCACATTGTTTTAGCCTTGTTTTCTGATGGTATATACTAGCAATATAATTTATTATTCTCTGAAAAATCGAATAGTCGAGCTGCGCTGTTCTCCGACAGCTCTTGTTCATTTTTAGCTCGACTGATCAGAGATCAGCAGAGCTTATGCCGTGGTGCGGCGTCCGTCTGTCTGTCCGTAAACTTTTTTTTGTAGCGACTACTCCTCTCAACTCAAACTACTGAATGGATTTTCATGAAACTTTACAGAAATGTTGCCCATGAAGTCTAGTTGATCCTAGCAAAAATTCATGTTGATGTGAAATCCAAGATGGCCGCCAGATCTAAAAATAGGTTTTTAAAAAACAAGTTTGTAGCGACTACTTCTTGAAAACTATAAGTGATGTTGATATGGGACTTTTTCTAAAATGATCAGCATGACATGATGTTGATCCTTGTCGAAAATCGTTTTGATTTCGACGTTAAACATGGCTGCCAGCGGCCATCTTTGTTTACATAGAGTTATATAATGAAAACTTGTAGCGACTACTCCTCTGAAACTACTTGACGGATTGTCATGAAACTTCACAGGAATGTTGCTCTTGATGTCTAATTGATCCTAGCAAAATTTCAGGTCGGCCGGAAATTCAAGATGGCCGTCACGGCTAAAAATAAATTTTCAAAATACAAGTTTGTAGCGACTACTTCTTGAAAACTATAAGTGATATTGATATGGGACTTTTTCTAAAATGATCAGCATGACATGATGTTAGTCCTTGCCAAAAATTGTTTGATTCAACGTTAAACATGGCTGCCAGCGGCCATCTTTGTTTACATAGAGTTTTATAGTAAAAACTTGTAGCGACTACTCCTTTGAAACTACTTGGCGGATTTTCATGAAACTTTACAGGAATGTTGCTCTTAATGTCTAATTAATCCTAGCAAAGTTTCAGATCGGCCAGAAATTCAAGATGGCCGCCACAGCTAAAAATAGATTTTTAAAAAAGAAGTTTGTAGCGACTATGTCTTGAAAACTATAAGTGATATTGATATGGGACTTTTTGTAAAATGATCAGCATGACATGTTGGTTATCAGAGTCAAACATTATTTTGATTCGACGTTAAACATGGCTGCCAGTGGCCATCTTTGTTTACATAGAGTTATATGATGAAAACTTGTAGCGACTACTCCTCTGAAACTACTTGACAGATTTTGATGAAACTTCACAGGAATGTTGCTCTTGATGTCTAATTGATCCTAGCAAAATTTCAGGTCGGCCGGAAATTCAAGATGGATGCCATGGCTAAAAATAGATTTTTAAAATACAAGTTTGTAGCGACTACTTCTTGAAAACTATACGTGATATTGATATGGGACTTTTTCTAAAATGATCAGCATGACATGGTGTTAGTCCTTGTCAAAAATCGTTTTGATTCGATGTTAAACATTGCTGTCAGCGGCCATCTTTGTTTACATAGAGTTATATAATGAAAACTTATAGCGACTATTCCTCTGAAACTATTTGACGGATTTTCATGAAACTTCACAGGAATGTTGCTCTTGATGTCTAATTGATCCTAGCAAAATTTCAGGTCGGACGGAAATTCAAGATGGCCGCCACGGCTAAAAATAAATTTTCAAAAAACAAGTCTGTAGCGACTACTTCCTGAAATCAAAATCAATCAGTAGAGCTTCAAGGTCATTGACCTCTTGTTAAAAAACAAGTTTGTAGCGACTACTTCTTGAAAACTATAAGTGATATTGATATGGGACTTTTTCTAAAATGATCAGCATGACATGATGTTGATCCTTGTCGAAAATCGTTTTGATTTCGACGTTAAACATGGCTGCCAGCGGCCATCTTTGTTTACATAGAGTTATATAATGAAAACTTGTAGCGACTACTCCTCTGAAACTACTTGACGGATTGTCATGAAACTTCACAGGAATGTTGCTCTTGATGTCTAATTGATCCTAGCAAAATTTCAGGTCGGCCGGAAATTCAAGATGGCCGTCACGGCTAAAAATAAATTTTCAAAATACAAGTTTGTAGCGACTACTTCTTGAAAACTATAAGTGATATTGATATGGGACTTTTTCTAAAATGATCAGCATGACATGATGTTAGTCCTTGCCAAAAATTGTTTGATTCAACGTTAAACATGGCTGCCAGCGGCCATCTTTGTTTACATAGAGTTTTATAGTAAAAACTTGTAGCGACTACTCCTTTGAAACTACTTGGCGGATTTTCATGAAACTTTACAGGAATGTTGCTCTTAATGTCTAATTAATCCTAGCAAAGTTTCAGATCGGCCAGAAATTCAAGATGGCCGCCACAGCTAAAAATAGATTTTTAAAAAAGAAGTTTGTAGCGACTATGTCTTGAAAACTATAAGTGATATTGATATGGGACTTTTTGTAAAATGATCAGCATGACATGTTGGTTATCAGAGTCAAACATTATTTTGATTCGACGTTAAACATGGCTGCCAGTGGCCATCTTTGTTTACATAGAGTTATATGATGAAAACTTGTAGCGACTACTCCTCTGAAACTACTTGACAGATTTTGATGAAACTTCACAGGAATGTTGCTCTTGATGTCTAATTGATCCTAGCAAAATTTCAGGTCGGCCGGAAATTCAAGATGGATGCCATGGCTAAAAATAGATTTTTAAAATACAAGTTTGTAGCGACTACTTCTTGAAAACTATACGTGATATTGATATGGGACTTTTTCTAAAATGATCAGCATGACATGGTGTTAGTCCTTGTCAAAAATCGTTTTGATTCGATGTTAAACATTGCTGTCAGCGGCCATCTTTGTTTACATAGAGTTATATAATGAAAACTTATAGCGACTATTCCTCTGAAACTATTTGACGGATTTTCATGAAACTTCACAGGAATGTTGCTCTTGATGTCTAATTGATCCTAGCAAAATTTCAGGTCGGACGGAAATTCAAGATGGCCGCCACGGCTAAAAATAAATTTTCAAAAAACAAGTCTGTAGCGACTACTTCCTGAAATCAAAATCAATCAGTAGAGCTTCAAGGTCATTGACCTCTTGTTAAAAAACAAGTTTGTAGCGACTACTTCTTGAAAACTATAAGTGATATTGATATGGGACTTTTTCTAAAATGATCAGCATGCCATGATGTTGGTCCTTGTCGAAAATCGTTTTGATTCGACGTTAAACATGGCTGCCGGCCATCTTTGTTTACATAGAGTTATATAATGAAAACTTGTAGCGACTACTCCTCTGAAACTACTTGACTGATTTTCATGAAACTTCACAGGAATGTTGCTTTTGATGTCTAATTGATCCTAGCAAAATTTCAGGTCGGCCGGAAATTCAAGATGGCCACCACTGCTAAAAATAAATTTTCAAAATACAAGTTTGTAGCGACTTCTTCTTGAAAACTATAAGTGATATTGATATGGGACTTTTTCTTAATTGATCAGCATGACATGATGTTGGTCCTTGTCAAAAATTGTTTTGATTCAACGTTAAACATTGCTGCCAGCGGCCATCTTTGTTTACATAGAGTTATATAGTAAAAACTTGTAGCGACTACTCCTTTGAAACTACTTGGCGGATTTTCATGAAAATTCACAGGAATGTTGCTCTTGATGTCTAATTAATCCTAGCAAAATTTCAGATCGGCCAGAAATTCAAGATGGCCACCACAGCTAAAAATAGATTTTTAAAAAAGAAGTTTGTAGCGACTACTTCTTGAAAACTATAAGTGATATTGATATGGGACTTTTTGTAAAATGATCAGCATGACATGATGGTTATCAGAGTCAAACATTATTTTGATTCGACGTTAAACATGGCTGCCAGTGGCCATCTTTGTTTACATAGAGTTATATAATGAAAACTTGTAGAGACTACGCCTCTGAAACTCTTGACGGATTTTCACGAAACTTCACAGGAATGTTGCTCTTGATGTCTAATTGATCCTAGCAAAATTTCAGGTCGGCCGGAAATTCAAGATGGCCGCCACAGCTAAAAATAAATTTTCAAAAAACAAGTCTGTAGCGACTACTTCTTTAAATCAAAATCAATCAGTAGAGCTTCAAGGTCATTGACCTCTTGTTCCAACACCCAACTCTGAATTATACGCACGGGCGTATAGGAGTATGCCCAAGTACGCCCCTGTTTATGACATGTGAAATGATATTTGAAATTATTCATCTTCTTTATTCTAGCATGAATTAAAATTTTATTTCTTTTTTAAACTATGATAATGTATATGTATGAATGGTCACTAATTTCAATTTGCTGTTTCTAGAACCTTTCAAGATGTGTACTATGGTACTCAATATCTGTGTTTTAAATTGTGATTGTCTTAGATTGTATGCTTGATTCTGTCTTACATGTATATATGTATGCATTCTTAACTTTCAGCCATTATACATTGTTTGTTAAAAATAGTCGGTTCAAAAGCTCATAAGAGCTTATGTTGTCTCATAGTATGTCTTGCCAACTCGAAATAAATCTTATCTTATCTATCTTAATAATTGATATAAATTTTACTTGATGAAAGTAGTTGTTATATAACTTTCTTCAGTAATCACCATGGGACCTGTAAAAGACGCTGATATTATCAAGACGGTTAGAGAAAATGACAGATCCAAGATGTTGGTAAGATCAATTGTCATCTTTCTATCTGTTTTCGACCGCCATGTGATTTCTACCGATGGCAGAAATTACTTCTGTGCACGGACAATTTTTATGACTGTCTGTTTAATGAATAGTTCTAAACAACAACAGAAAAAAATGTGCAAATTAGACTGATTTGTTACGGCTACGGATAACTTCCTATGGATATTTAATCTCTTTACCAGTGTTCTCGACATTAAATCCCATTTTAAAGCAAACTCACACCAAATAAAATATCAGGGCTTTTTCTAGGTGTCCCGCAGGGCCGAAAAGCGGACCCGTTCCCAATACAAAAAAAGTGTATTTTTTTTCCAATTAATGAAAAAAATCCCAATCTCAAAAAAAAACATGTATGTTGAGATGATACAACCCTTATGTTACATACTAATCAATATCAGTGGAATGTTTTTGATGTATTCACGTTAATACTTTTGAGGCTTTTACCTCGCCCTACCTTAAAAAATGTTGACATAAACAATTTTTATTGATGAAAAAAAGTCCCAATTTGGTCGGTTTTACGATAGAAATTTCCCAAATTTACAAGTGTCCTTTTTCCCAAAATACCTGGAAAAAGCCCTGAATATTTTATGATGCAGTGATGATTTAATCCTTTGCCTTTCATAAGATTCATATATATCAACAAGTTTTCTTTAATCGTAAAATGAAAAATTGTAAATAAGATGTTAAAGGCGGGGCACCCGCATAAAACATGATGCAATATCGGTGTTTGTTTTAAACACATTTGGTAATTGTTATGTTATGTTAGTACATTTCCCACGTGACATGTGACCTAAACTCCTGACAAGCAGGTGCACATGTTTTGAAAACAGCAGAAGACAATAATTTAAAAACTCCACAGTACTGAAGAAAAAAATTGATTTTAAGTGATGAGGGTGTTCATGCTTTATCATAGGAAATAAGTAGGGCTTTGTTTCTCCCTGTTAAATTAAAACATAGTTGATCATTTTGCATTTTTTTCACGCTGTCAGCCAGTGTGAATTTAGGTAAAAACATTTGCATAAAATTGCCCATATGAAAATACTGCATCTCAGAAAAAACACTATAGTAAATAAGGTGAACGGAAACACATGCCGTTCACTGGAAGTAAACAAATTGAGGCCATCCATTTATACAAATGTTATCAGATGGAAAATGAACAAAGTTTAATCAAAGTCGCGGTAGTTTTTGCTGACGTTCGAATACTTTATTTTAGCTAACATCATATTATGTCAAATATATACTGTTTTACTGATATATGTAGCCAACTGTCGTTAAGTGGTCATAAACTAAGAGGTCGAGGATATAATTATATCCAATTCCATTTAAATATTAGTCATCTGATTTTCTATCTTGGTAATTTGGTCATATCAACTGGTGAGAAAGTATCAACACACTACATACAGATCATTTGAAGCCTACTACATAATCATATATACTAAAAGAAGTTATTTATGGCAAAGCTAGACACAGTACAGAACTGCCCACCATCCATAAGAATTGACAAGTCGTGCTTGCAATGGGATTCAAACTTTCAGTGGTGAGAGATAAAAGGGTTTCGAACGCAGCGTCTTTACCATTTCGGCCATGGAAGCCCTTCAGAAACAGATGACTTAATGTAGAGTTTATAATTATGAAAGAGTTTCTATGAGTGGTAATGATAATTAACAGATAAAATAAGCTCAAGATCTTTTAACTGAAAAATAGATTTCAGCCATTATAAATGAAATAAATAATTGTATTTTCCAGGATAGTTATAATAAAATATCATTGTATTTGAAATATAGAAGCAGTTATCTCCAGAGAAGAGTTTCCGGGTCTCAAAGTTTGGAGTGAAGCAGGACTTGAATGTACCAGGTGGACGGATACGCCTCAAACTGACACACGTGAATGTGAACTGTCACGAGGAGAAGACTGGGTACACCCCCCTCATAATTGCTGTCCTAAATGGTGCGTTATCATCTGACATCAATGCGTCATTGTATAGCAAAAAGAATTTTAACATTTGTTTTTGGTTTTTTAATACATGTAGCTGTGTTATTTTTTGACAACTGTCAACATCACGCCCATGTTTATCAGACTACTTAAGGGCAGTACTAACCCTTAACCTGCTACATATAATAATGGACTGTTCTTTCTTTGAATTAAGACCATTACATTTATGTGACAAAGGGGTGTTTTGGGGAAAATGACAGGCTATTATAGCTGTGCTTAGTGGGTACAGCCAGCATATATCAAGTCGATTTTAAAATTAATAAAAAAATCTTGAAACTTCTCTCTTAGTAAATACCGTCCTACTATGAAGAATATGTGTTTGATGAGATTTGTTGATGCTTTATTTATCAGGACATAAAGACATTATGGAGGACCTGATTTTTCACAGTGCAGATGTGAATGGCCAAGATATAAAAGGGTAAACATACATAAGTACAACACTATATAGATTTAAGCAAGGAAATGAAAGTCTCAGTCTTTAATTAATGTCTTTATTTAGATTGTACAGCAAAATATAATCAGGCATTATAATGTCTTTATTTAACAAGAGTAAAAACTAATCTCCCTACAACCCTAACATATTTATTCCCTGACATTAAGATTTGAAGAAAAAACGGCAAATAAATACATGAACACATAAAAGCAAGATAAAATAATGGTGTGGTTTCTGGTTTCCTGACCATATTTTTCTGCTAGTACCTAAAGCATTTAAGAAAAAAATAAAAAAAATAATGCTAAAATGCTTTAATATGCAATAAAATAGATCTAAAATACCTTTGGGAATAAGTTATATGTGATGAATATATGGAGTGTTATTCCGAATGTAAGAAACCTAAGTTGTTGTTTTTTAATGTTATACATGTATATAGATGTCCGAAGTAATGAAACAAACCTTGTTCTGACCAACAGACACATGCTTTTTCCTGCCAGCAATGTTTCATGTTTAATTCTTACGATTTTCACAGACTTGGACTGGCTTTCGTCCCAGTGGTTATTTTGTTTTTTAATATTTTTCAATTAGAATCAAAATAAAATCTTAAAATCCCAATTATTTCTGAATAGTTCTCAACCACTGAAATAATTCAAAGGGGACTTAATGCAGACTATTTTATTTGATGATAGCTTGAGTTGTCTCATAGTATAAACATTAACAAACATAAGGACTTCGCCAGACTATGACAACATAAGGACTTAGCCAGACTATGACAACATAAGGACTTCGCCAGACTATGACAACATAAGGACTTAGCCAGACTATGACAACATAAGGACTTAGCCAGACTATGACAGACAGTACTGTGCTAAGTATGACAGCTATAGCGGCTGAACACAATAAATCTCTTCATGATCTTTAATAATTGAACTATACTTGACTTCAGTGTAACAACAATGCCTTCACTATCTAAACAGTTTATTGGGTTCGTAATTAAGAAAACTAGTGAAATGTTATTTCAGTACATAGTCGCTCTTGAACAGTTATGCACGATAAAAATGCTCGCAAATAACAGTAGGAAATGACCTTTGCAAATTTCTTGTCAACATGCATGTATGTTACAGTATATCTATTTTAGGAACACTCCTCTCCACGTGGCTGTATTTGGTGGTAAGAATGAGCTTGTCGACATTTTGTTACAGAACAAAGCCAAGGTGAGTATAAGCTGTACTCTTCTCTTCTTCTACACAAAGAGGGCTGGCGTGGCGCAGTCGGAGCGCGGCGGATTTGTAACCGGAGGCCCCGGGTTCAATCCTCCGTGGTGCCACTGAGTTCTGTCGATGTGTTCTTGGGCAAGACACTTTTCCTTAGCCTCGTCCGTCGGATGGGGACGTAAACCGGGCGGTCCCATGTATCGGTCTATCCTCCGAGCACGTTAAAGAACCATAGGAATCTATTCGATAATAAGAGTAGGGCAGGTTCCCGGATTCCTATGTATCCTTCCCCTCTCTCTGGGGCGGCTCTAAATAACCTATACTGTGTTGATGAGCCGTTAAACAACATTCAATTCTTCTACACAAGTTCAAACTCTTCTCTTCTTCTACACAAGTTCAAACTCTTCTCTTCTTCTACACAAGTTAATACTCTTCTCTTCTTCTACACAAGTTCAAACTCTTCTCTTCTTCTACACAAGTTCATACTCTTCTCTTCTTTTACTCAAGTTAATACTCTTCTCTTCTTCTACACAAGTTAATACTCATATCTTCTTCTACACAAGTTCATACTCTTCTTTTCTTCTACACAAGTTCATACTCTTCTCTTTTCTACACAAGTTCATACTCTTCTCTTCTTCTACACAAGTTCATACTCTTCTCTTCTTCTACACAAGTTAATACTCTTCTCTTCTTCTACACAAGTTCATACTCTTCTCTTCTTCTACACAAGTTCATACTCTTCTCTTCTTCTACACAAGTTCATACTCTTCTCTTCTTTTACACAAGTTCATACTCTTCTCTTCTTCAACACAAGTTCATACTCTTCTCTTCTTCTACACAAGTTAATACTCTTCTCTTCTTCTACACAAGTTCATACTCTTCTCTTCTTCTACACAAGTTCATACTCTTCTCTTCTTTTACTCAAGTTAATACTCTTCTCTTCTTCTACACAAGTTAATACTCATATCTTCTTCTACACAAGTTCATATTCTTCTCTTCTTTTACACAAGTTAATACTCATCTCTTCTTCTACACAAGTTAATACTCATCTCTTCTTCTACACAAGTTAATACTCATATCTTCTTCTACACAAGTTAATACTCTTCTTCAACACAAGTTAATACTCTTCTCTTCTTCTACACAAGTTCATACTCTTCTCTTCTTCTACACAAGTTCATACTCTTCTCTTCTTTTACACAAGTTAATACTCTTCTCTACTTCTACACAAGTTAATACTCATATCTTCTTCTACACAAGTTCATACTCTTCTCTTCTTTTACACAAGTTAATACTCTTCTCATCTTTTACACAAGTTAATACTCTTCTCTTCTTCTACACAAGTTAATACTCTTCTCTTCTTCTACACAAGTTCATACTCTTCTCTTCTTTTACACAAGTTAATACTCTTCTCTTCTTCTACACAAGTTAATACTCTTCTCTTCTTCTACACAAGTTCATACTCTTCTCTTCTTCTACACAAGTTAATACTCATATCTTCTTCTACACAAGTTCATACTCTTCTCTTCTTTTACACAAGTTAATACTCTTCTCATCTTTTACACAAGTTAATACTCTTCTCTTCTTCTACACAAGTTAATACTCTTCTCTTCTTCTACACAAGTTCATACTCTTCTCTTCTTTTACACAAGTTAATACTCTTCTCTTCTTCTACACAAGTTCATACTCTTCTCTTCTTCTACACAAGTTAATACTCATATCTTCTTCTACACAAGTTCATACTCTTCTCTTCTTTTACACAAGTTAATACTCTTCTCTTCTTCTACACAAGTTAATACTCTTCTCTTCTACACAAGTTAATACTCTTCTCTTCTTTTACACAAGTTAATACTCTTCTCTTCTTCTACACAAGTCAATATTCTTTTCTTCTTCTACACAAGTTAATACTCTTCTCTTCTTCTACACAAGTTAATACTCTTCACCATTTAAAAAAAAAGAGAAATACAAGCAAAAGAGAACAACTTTGTGCTTTTTTCTTCTAATATAGACTAGTGCTGTTCCGATTAATCAAGCATCGACCAGTTAAGCCTTTTTTCTGATTAATCGAGCATTGGCCAGTTAAGCCTTTTTTAGATCACCTGAGCCGAAGGCTCTATTGGGATCACTCTTCGTCCGTCGTCTATCGTCCGTCGTCGGCGTTAACTTTTCTTCAAATGGCTTCTTCTTAGAAACAGCTTGGCCAATTTTGACCAAACTTCACATGGATGATCCTTAGGTGAATGCTTTATAGATTTATTAAAATTAGGGCAGCGCGACATCCAAGATGGCCACCATTACCATATAATTATGGTCGAAACCTTAAAAAATCTTCTCAAGAACCGCTGGACAGATTTCAACAGTTTTTCTTTTAAAATGATTTCCAAAGCCTAAACTATCAAGTTTGTTCAAATGAAGTTTCCGGGGTCAATAATGGTCGTGCCCCGGGGGACCAAAGTTTGTATATTGAGATATTGCATGTTTCATAGTTTTTATAGGAAAAAGCTTTAAAAAATCTTCTTCTCTGAAACCACAAGGCACAGAGATTTCATGTATTACATGTAGCATCAGCTTATTGTCCTCTACTAAATTTGTTTAAATGGTGACCTAGGGATCTTATTTAGCCCCGCCCCCAGGGGTTCTCAGTTTTACATAGACTTATATAGGAAAAAATAAATTCTTCTTCTCTGAAACTGCAAGAGCCAGATGTTGAATATTTTGCATTTGCTATGAGCTTATGGTCCTCTACCAAATTTGTTCAAATGGTGACCCTGATGTCAAATTTGGCCCCGCCCCGGGGGTCACGGTTTTACATAGACTTGTATAGGAAAAATTAAAAAATCTTCTGAAACTGCAAGAGCCAGAGGTTTAATATTTTGCATTTACTGTAAGATTATGGTCCTTTACCAAGTTTGTTCAAATGATGTCCCTGGGGTCACATTTGGTCCAGCCCCGGGGTCACAGTTTTACATAGGCTTGTATAGGGAAAAATTGAAAAAATCTTCTTCTCTGGAACTGCAAGAGCCAGAGGTTTAATATTTTGCATTTGCTGTAAGCTTATGGTCCTCTACCAAGTTTGTTCAAATGGTGACCCTGGTGTCAAATTTGGCCCCGCCCCGGGGGTCACGGTTTAACATAGACTTATATAGGATTTTTTTAAAAAACAAATCTTCTCTGTAACTACAAGAGCCAGAGGTTTAATATTTTGCATTTACTCTAAGTTTTTGGTCCTTTACTAAGTTTGTTCAAATGGTGACCCAGGGGTCACATTTGGCCCTGCCCCGGGGGTCACAGTTTTACATAGGCTTGTATAGGGAAAAACTTAAAAAAATCTTCTTCCCTGGAACTGCAAGAGCCAGAGGTTTAATATTTTGCATTTGCTATAAGCTTATGGTCCTCTACCAAGTTTGTTCAAATGGTGACCCTGGTGTCAAATTTGGCCCCGCCCCAGGGGTCACGGTTTTACATACACTTATATAGGATTTTTTTTAAAACAAAAATCTTCTCTGTAACTACAAGAGCCAGAGGTTTAATATTTTGCATTTACTCCAAGAGTATGGTCCTTTACTAAGTTTGTTCAAATGGTGACCCAGGAGTCACATTTGGCCCTGCCCCGGGGGTCACAGTTTTACATAGGCTTTTATAGGGAAACACTTAAAAAAATCTTCTTTCAGTGGAACTGCAAGAGCCAGAGGTTAAATATTTTGCATTTGCTATAAGCTTATGGTCCTCTACCAAGTTTGTTCAAATGGTGACCCTGGGGTCAAATTTGGCCCCGCCCTGGGGGTCACAGTTTTACATAGACTTAAATAGGAAAAACATTCAAGTCTTCTTCTCTGGAACTACAAGAGCCAGAGGTTTAATATTTTGTATTTGCTATCAGCTTATGGTCCTCTACCAAGTTGGTCAAATGGTGACCCTGGGGTCAGATTTAGCCCCGCCCTGGGGGTCACAGTTTTACATAGACTTAAATAGGAAAAACATTAAAGTCTTCTTCTCTGGAACTACAAGAGCCAGAGGTTTAATATTTGCATTTACTATACTCTTAAGGTCCTTTACCACGTTTCTTCAACGTTTGCCCTGCCAAAGGGGTCACATGTTTTACATAGACTTGTATAAGGAAAAACTTAAAAAATCTTCTTCTCTGAAACCGCAAGGCACGCAGCTCTCATACATTACATGTAGCCCTGGGTCACATTTGGCCCTGCCCTAGATGTTACACTCAAGCACCTTCATTTTGTATTTGATCTTTACCCAACTCTGTCAGTGTCTTTATGTCAATATTGTTAACACAACAGAGGTCACATTTCTTGAACAATCTTAACTAAACTTGCACAGATTGTATATGGCCATAACATTTCGAAGAAGTTTGCTAATGTGCCAGTCATCAGGTGATCGATTTAGAGCCATCTTGGCCATCTTGTTCTGATTAATCAAGCATCGACCAGTTAAGCCTTTTTTCTGATTAATCGAGCATTGTCCAGTTAAGCCTTTTTTCTGATTAATCAAGCATTGACCAGTTAAGCCTTTTTTCTGATTAATCAAGCATTGTCCAGTTAAGCCTTTTTTCTGATTAATCAAGCATTGTCCAGTTAAGCCTTTTTTCTGATTAATCAAGCATCGACCAGTTAAGCCTTTTTTCTGATTAATCAAGCATTGTCCAGTTTAGCCTTTTTTCTGATTAATCAAGCATTGACCAGTTAAGCCTTTTTTCTGATTAGTCAAGCATTGTCCAGTTAAGCTTTTTTTCTGATTAATCAAGCATTGACCAGTTAAGCCTTTTTTTTCTGATAAATCGAGCATCGTCGTCCAGTTAAGCCTTTTTTCAAATTAATCAAGCATCGTCCAGTTAAGCCTTTTACCTGATTAATCGATTGCAAAAATTATGACTTATTTCATTCTTTTGTACTAAAATGTACACTTGATTGAAATAAGTTTTTAATTTTGCAACAAGTAATCATATAACAAGTTATACTTAAAATAAATGGTCAGTTTCGTTCAGTTTGCTTAATGACCAGAACATACTTGAAACGTGTTTCTTTTCTTCATTATGGTCTGAAAAAGGCGTACACTGTTGTCTTATATGGAAGCCATGTTTAATCTATGAATGATCGATCATCGGTTGGTTGAAAATTCTGATGATCGATCATGAATTTTCAACCAATTGATAACACTAAGATAGACTGAGATTTGATACACTGATTGACTGCTATAAAAGCTGAATCAGCAATGATTTCTATATCCTTGCTCCACTTTCCTACCTTGTTAGCTCGTCTATTCAAAGAATAAGAGAGCTGATGTAATCACCCCGGCATCGGCGTCGGCATCCCACATCAAGGTTTGCGTGTAAGCTGTGTTTACAAGTCTATATCTCTTACATTTCTTATCGTAGCACAACCAAATTTGGCCATGGGCTTCCTTATAGCATTATCTTAAGGCTGCATAAGAAATTGTGGTTCCTGTAACCCATGGGCTCCCATGGAACCCAAATTATGATAGCCCTTAAAATGTGTCCCAAACACATCAAATTTTGCATGTAAGCTGTGTTTACAAGTCTATATCTCTTACAATTCTTACCCTAGCTAGCACAACCAAATTTGGCCATTAGCTTCCTTATAGCATTATCTTAAGGGCTGCTTAAGTAATTTTGGTTCCTGTAACCCTGGGCTCCCATGGAACCCAAATTCTTAAGCCCTTAAAATGTGTCTGTTTCACATAAAATTTTGAGTGTAAGCTGTGTTTACCTCTTACATTTCTTGTCCTAGCTGAACTAAATTTTGGAATTGGTTTCCTTATAGTATGTTGTAAAGGGTTGGATAAGTAATTTTGTCTTCTGCAAATTCTGGGCTCCCATGGAACCCAAATTGTGATGACCCATAAAATGTGCAATAAAGGCAGATCTAGGTTTGCATGTAAGCATGTATATATCTATAATTTTGGTTTAGGATTACTTATAGCATTATGCATCTTAATCATATTTCACCCATATTGGGGCATGGGCTCCCCCCTCCCCAGCCCCCACTCCCACCCCCCTCCACATTTAATTTTTTTTAAACTTTTTTTTTTACATATTTCTGTGTTTTAGTCAATTCATACACATATATGTTGCCACCCCCGCCTCAACTCAACCCCCCACACACACACTTGATACTTTTTTCTTCTTTTTACATATTTCTTGTTGTTTTAGTCAATTCTTACACATATATGTTTCCCCCTACCCCGCCACCCCAAACCCACTCCCGCCTCTCACCACCGCTCCTCCCCCACCCCCACTTGAAACTCTATATATTTTTTTACATATTTCTGTGTTGCTTTGTCAATTCTTAAACATGTTGCCCCCTTCTTACACGTATTTCTCCCTTACCCCCTCCCCCACCCCATCCCCCCACCCCTCTCACACACACTCGAAACTCTTTTTTTTTTATGTGTTTTTTTGGTCAATTCATACACACACCTATGTTGCACCACTCCCACTGGAATATTTTTATTTAATGTTTATTGTTTTTTACATATATCTGTGTTGTTTTGGTAATTTCTTACACATAGCTTCTTACACATATATGTTGCCCCCTCCACCCCCCTCCCACATGATTTTTGGATCAAACATGCAATGTTTCTAATTGGTTCAGTTTTGTCTGTTTTTTCATTGTTCAGTGTCTTGACCTACTTTATTACAGGTGAATATACAGAACAGTGATGGTAACACACCACTACATATAGCATGTCAGACGGATAGTGAGCACAGAATACATGTCACACTGAAACTATTACAGGTGAGAACAGAATACATGTCACTACTACAGGTGAGCACCGAATACATGTCACACTGAAACTACTACAGGTGAGCACAGAATACATGTCACACTGAAATTATTACAGGTGAGCACATAATACATGTCACTACTACAGGTGAGCACCGAATACATGTCACACTGAAACTACTACAGGTGAGCACAGAATACATGTCACACTGAAACTATAACATGCTAGCACAGAATACATGTCACACTAAAACTACTACAGGTGAGCATCGAATACATGTCACACTGAAACTACTACAGATGAGCACAGAATACATGTCGCACTGAAACTATTACAGGTGAGCACCGAATACATGTCACACTGGAACTATTGCATGCTAGCACAGAATACATGTCACACTGAAACTACTACAGGTGAGCACAGAATACATGTCATGCTGAAACTAATACAGGTGAGCACAGAATACATGACACAGTAAAACTTCTACAGATAGAAATGTAGTGAACACTGCATTGACTAATGTAAATGATATAAATATAGGGAACACTGCATTGACTAATGTAGATGATCGGAATGTAGGGAACACTGCATTGACTAATGTAGATGATCGGAATGTAGGGAACACTGCATTGACTAATGTAGATGATCGGAATGTAGGGAACACTGCATTGACTTATGTAGATGATAGGAATGTAGGGAACATTGCATTGACTAATGTAGATGGTAGGAATATAGGGAACACTGCATTTACATATGTAGATGATAGGAATGTAGGTAACACTGCATTGACTAATGTAGATGATATCAATGTAGGGAACACTGCATTGACTAATGTAGATGATATTAATGTAGGGAACACTGCATTGACTAATGTAGATGATATCAATGTAGGGAACACTGCATTGACTTATGTAGATGATAGGAATGTAGGGAACACTGCATTGACTAATTTAGATGCTATGAATGTAGGGAACGCTGCATTGACTAATGTAGATGATAGAAATGTAGGGAACACTGCGTTGACTTATGTAGATGATATCAATGTAGGGAACACTGCATTGACTTATGTAGATGATAGGAATGTAGGGAACACTGCATTGACTAATGTAGATGACATGACAGTAGGAACACTGTATTGACTTATGCAGATGACATGAAAGTAGGAACACTGCATTGGCTAATGTAGTTGACATGAAAGTAGGAACACTTTCTACTTTCGCACTAGTCTTATGTTTTGGAACTTCTTTTAACTTTGTTTTCTTCGATTGTATGTATGTACTTACTAATCAGTGCTTAAAGCTGCATGTGTAAGTGATGTCAGACAAGAAGAGAAATGTGACTGGCTGTTGTGGTTCAGTTTTTTCTTAGATTATTTTACCCTTAAAACATTTAATCTGTCACTTATATTACATTTCTTGCAAGGAATATAGGGAACACTGCATTGACTAATGTAGATGACATGAAAGTAGGAACACAGTATTGACTAATGTATTTGATATAAATGTATAAAACACTGTATTGACAAATGTAGATGATATAAATGCTGGGACTATCTATTTCAGAATGAGGCAGATCCAGATTTACAGAATAAGGACAATAAAACAGCCCTGGATGTGGCAGCCATGTACAACAAAGCTGGTCAGTGTTCTATGTTTGATATGGAATGATTAACAAACTGTATGCTGAACAGTGTACCAACTGCTGGTTTTCCCTGATTCATGAGTAACATATGCAGGTCGATACAATAGTACAATTCACAGGAGATGGTCACTTATTAGATCACCTGAGCCGAAGGCTCAAGGTGATCTATTGGGATCACTCTTCCTCCGTCATCCGTCGTCCGTCGTCGTTAACTTTTCTTCAAACGACTTCTCCTCAGAAACCGTATGGCTAATTTTGACCAAACTTCACATGGGTGATCCTTAGATGAATGCTTTTTAGATTTGTTAAAATAAGGTCAGCGCGACATGCAAGATGGCCGCCATTACCATAATTATATGGTTGAAACCTTAAAAAATCTTCATCTCAAGAACCGCTGGACAGATTTCAACAGTTTTTCTCTTTTAAAATGATCGCCAATGCCTAGACTATCAAGTTTATTCAAATGAAGTCCCCGGGGTCAAAAATGGCCGTGCCCCAGGGGTTCACAGTTTGTATATTGATATTTTGCATGTTTTTCATATAGACATAAATCTTCTTCTCTAAAACCACAAGGCACAGAGGTCTCGTGTATAAATTTGTCCCCGCCCCGGGGGTCACAGTTTTACATAGACTTATATAGGATTTTTTTTTTAAACTTCTTTGGAAGCTACAAGAGCCAGAGGTTTGATATTTTGCATTTACTTTATGCTTATGGTCCTTTACCAAGTGACCCTCGGGTCACATTTGGCCCGACCCCCTGACCCTCGGGTCACATTTGGCCCCGCCCCCTTAGGGTCACATGTTTTACATAGACTTGTATAGGGAAAAACTTAAAAAGTCTTCTTCTCTGAAACTGCAAGAGCCAGAGGTTTAATATTTTGCATTTGCTATAAGCTTATGGTCCTCTACCAAGTTTGTTCAAATGGTGACCCTTTGGTAAAGTTTGACCGCACCCAGTGGGTCACAATTTTACATAGACTTATATAGGAAACACATTAAAGTCTCAGTGCTCCAGATAACTTTTGGACCTATTGGTATTCACTCATGAAATTAAAATTAATTAAGTGAATTTAAAATTTTCAAAAATAATAGGGTAATCTTTATGTGAGCTTCATTGACTTGTTATTCATGGTAGTGGTTTGTCAATGAATAATCATTATTAATGATTAATTTCCATAGAAACACTAATCACGTGTTAATTTCAGAAGTGTTTCTTAACGGTAACTCGCTTGTAGGTTTACGTCCCCGTTTCGACATTTTAATCGTCTGCACAATGCAAACGCTTTCAAAAGTAAACAAGAAAGCGCCCAGACGACTACACACAATAGTGTAGACTGGTATAGCGTACATTTTCAACTATATAGCGTTCTCTTTTACTGTTCTACTTTATCAATAATTATGTAACGTCCCAGTCAAGATAAACACCGGAAGTAAAATCTGCTTTTTGTAAATATTGGAATACGCACGAAAACATCAATCCATCAGTCATTTGAACACTTTGACTGTCGATACACTCGAAAATTAAAATGTTTGCGTGAAAAGGACATTGCTTGTGTATCTGGTACACATGTCAGGGAAATTAATTGGGTATTTGGCAATTTTAATTGAGTGAAATACGTAGATACGCTGCTTATCTGGAGCACTGAGTCTTCTCTGGAACTACAAGAGCCAGAGGTTTAATATTTTGCATTTACTATACTCTTATGGTCCTTTACCAAGTTTGTTCAAATGGTGACCCTGGGGTCACATTTGGCCCCGCCCCAGGGGTTACGTTTTACATAGACTTGTATAGAAAAAAACTTAAAAAATCTTCTTCTCTGAAACCACAAAGCACACAGCTCTCATATATTACATGTAGCCCTGGGATCACATTTGGCTCTGCCCAAGGTGTTACACTCTAGCACCTTCATTTTGTATTTGATCTTTACTAAACATTGTCAGTGTCTTTATATCAATGTTGTTATACACAAAAGAGCCCACATTTCTTGAACAATCTTAACCAAACTTGCACAGATTGTATATGACCATAAGATTTCGAAGAAGATAATGTGCCAGTACTCAGGTGATCGATTTAGGGCCATCTTGGCCCTCTTGTTTATTTTTAGCTTCTATTATTATTATAAGTTTTCAAAACCTTATATAATAAGAATACTAATATTAGAAATAGTAAGGTAAAAATCAAATGTGACTGGCTGGTGTGGTTCAGTTTCTTCTTAGATTATTTTACCCTTAAAACATTTAATCTGTCACTTATATTACATTTTTCTTGCAATGATTTATTGAGTTTTCTGAGGGGAGGAACATTCCTACTGGGAAATAATTACCTGAGGAAATATTTCCCACTAGTCTTATGTTTTGGAACTTCTTTTTACTTTGTTTTCTTCGATCGTATGTAAGTACTTAATAATCAGTGCTTAAAACTGCGTGTGTAAGTGATGTCAGACAAGATGAGAAAATTACATAAATTAGCGAGTAATTTACTAGACTTCAAAATTCATAATTTAAGGGGAAATAACTCTCTGCAAATTTAAATTTAATGGTTTGTACTTGTTGTTTCCCTTCGCTGAATGTTTTTAGCAATTTAAGCATGTAAAATTTATTCAATGGTTCAACGTAAAGGGTCAGATACTTTAAAAGGAATTTTCCTGCGGCGAATGGGCATTAGCGTGTGATTTCCCCGGTTGTGTTTTTGCTAATGCTCGCCATTAAACCAAATTTGAGACCATTAAACGGGTTATATAACGTCGCAAAATTCAAAATGTCGATACAGTTATCCGTATAATAAATACAGAATTGTGTTATTACACTCCCAGCCTGTAAATAGTCAACATTTCAATACTGGTTAACCCATTTCTAATGCATTTCAGTATTTTTGACAGTTTTTCTCACAATTGCTTTCAAATAAACTTCAATGAAGTCACGTGTTTGATGGTTTAACATCACATGGCTGGATTTGTGATGGGTTATGCACTATTTAATAGTCTCTGATTTTTTAACGTCAACCAGTCAGATTGCAGGATTTTTGTCGAGTGCGTTAGAATTTTTGATAATACACTAGAGATATCACTTGGCTTAAATGACTTCATAGTTAGGCACGCTTTCTGATGTTATGTATATAGTTGACATTATATAGAAGATTTTACATGAGTGAAAACTGTCCCTCATATCATTCTGGCAACTTGTTCAATAAACTCAATAAAAAGTGAGCACTTGTCTAAGATCCTTTACTTTTTTTGTTGAAAAACGTGTTACTTTAACACAAAGTCTGTTACAACTAAATTTTAATTTGTTCTCCATGTATGTTGTGTAGATGCTGTGTCTGTTCTGTTGGACAATGATCACGGGGTAGACAAACCTAGGACCAAGGCCCGAACTAACACCCTCGCCATCGTCGAGGCCTCCATCAGGGGATACAAGGATGTCGTGGAGATGCTGTTGGATTATGGGTACGATCCAAACATTGTGGATAAGAGCAAGGATACTACGTCGCTTATAGAGGCAGTCAGATTTGTCAGGTAAGTCAGGCCTCCCTTGAGGGGCCGTATTGGAACTTTTGTAAAAGAATATTTTTATTTAAATATCAAGAGGATAGTGTGTTAAATGTTTGTTTTTTCCATTGCTTATCCACATTCCTTATGAAATTTATATATAACTTCAGAAATATGAAATAATATATTTGCTAATGAAAGCTGAAATTCTTATCTGACAATAAGGCCCTCTTGTTAATGGCTTATGCTCCCTATGTGACCTTTTTGTCATTCCCTCTCAGATTCACTTGTGATTAACTCCTACTTCAATTCATTTCTTCTGTTTCACTTCTGCTTCACTTTTACCTCTTCTTCACTCCTGCTTCACTCTTCTAAGTCACTTCTTCACATCTGGTTCACTCCTACTTCACTTCTGCTTCACTTCCTCTTCTGTTTCTGCTTCACTTTCACTTCTTCACTTCTGCTTCAGTTCATTTCTGTTTCTCTTCTGTTTAACTTCACTTATGCTTCTGCTTCACTCCTACTTCACCTCTTCTTTACTTCTTCTTTATTTCTTAATTTCTTATTCTTCACCTTTTTGTTATTATGCCCCACCACCGAATGGTGAGGGAGCGTATAGCTTTAGCCATGTCCATCCATACGTACGTGCGTCTCTCCATCCGTCCCGAAAAGTTTGTGTGTCTACCTCCTCCCACACTTTTCAACCAATTGCTTCGAACTTTACAGGATGCTTAACTAGGACGTCAAGATGTGCATTTCGTTTTGTTTCGGCATCAAAATCGACCAAGTATTACCGGAGTTATAACCCCTTTTTCGTCAATTTTTACGTAAAAATATCTTGTGTGTCTATCTCCTCCCACACTTTTCAACCGATTGCTTCCAAAGTTTACAAGATGCTTGCCTATGATGTCAAGATGTGCATATCGTTTCGGTGTCAAATTCGACCTAGTATTACCGGACATATAGCCCTTTTTTCGTCCAATTTTACATTAAAATATCTTGTGTGTCTGTCTCTTCCAACACTTTTCCTCGGTTTCTTTTCAAACTTTACAGGATGCTTACCTATGATATCAAAATGTGCATATCCATTCGGTGTCAGAATCCATGTCCCATGGACACACTTCTACTTCACTTAACTTTTGCCGCATTTCAGTTCTACCTTTCTTCTTCATCACTTAATTTCTGCTTCACGTCTGCATCACTAACTTCACTTGTTTCACCTCTGCTTTACATCTACTTCAGCTTCAGTTCTGCTTACTTCTGCTGCATTTTCTGTTGTAATTTTGCTAGAAATAATTTTTCACCAGATATCCCGTCGCAGAGACGTTGTTGAAATACGGCGCTAAATCAGATGTCAAAAATGGAATGATGGAGGTAAGATATATTCCGGAACATGAACAAATGTAATCCTGGTGTAGTGTAGACAGTCTTCACTTATAGATGTCTGTTGTCATAACTCCCAATGGTTATACATGTTGTATACGTAATGAGTAATGGTGTTCTTTGTTGTATGACTCGCTCGTTGCATGATACCTTGGTAAATCACTGCTAATTCATGTTTATGCTAGAACCAATTTTATAAGTGCAAAAATCTGTATTATAAATTGTCTTTATTCATCAACGGTGGACGACAAGTGTTATGACTTCGGTATCTATTATTCCTACTGCACGTGCTTCATCATGAGGTGCACGGTAATACAAGAAGTGTGTTGACCTTCACCTTCTGCTGTTAACTTTGATTACACTGTTCCTAAATGGACAAACTCATTATTATGTAGAAATGCTGTTGCGTAACACGTCTAATGTTTGTTCTAAACATAACAACGATCAGTCAGATTAGTCAACAATCAGCACACGTATCTGTCCTCTGGCTTTAGAGACCTGAGTTGTCTGAATGTCTATATTAGGTAACTTGTATTCTTACTTTCTGTTATATGTTGTGTTTTCAAGTTTAATTTATATGTTTATAGAACACTTTGAATACATTTAATTGTGCTTGAATTTTATTTTTATTTGCTCTTAATTATAGCATGTAAACTTTTTGTGAATGAAATATGTTCTACATTCAGTATTGTAATAATTTAAATAAAGTTTTAGATGAAAAAATCCACTTATATACTTTAGAAACTGTCGTGTCATCCAAATCTCGTGTAATCAGTATTTGTAAATGTGTTATGTGAAAGTCAAAAATGTGCCGATTACAATGCAGTTGTGCAGTTGGGAGAATTAAAACAATCTGGAAAAGAAAAGCATTATATGTACATTTAATAGTTTTTTTTGTTGTTTTGTTAACTATCGGACTACCGTCTTTATGCATCTTGTACGCGGTTGGGCGAGGGGGAAAAGGGAATTTAATACTACATTAAAGACAATATATATTTTGCACACAGTTGTAAGCTTGCTGTTTTTTATCATGTATTGTGTTGTAGTGCTACTTGATTTATTTTGATTTTCTGCTGTAAGTGATATTTCATTCTTTACATGACATGTCATGGGTGGACAGGTGGTCAGGTATATGTCACAGTCAAGGGTGTACATGGGGTCAGACATATGTCACACTCATGGGTGTACAGGTGATCAGAAATATGTCACAGTCATGGGTGGGCATGGGGTCAGACATATGTCACACTCATGGGTGTACAGGTGATCAGACATATGTCACAATCATGGGTGGGCATGAGGTCAGACATATGTCACAATCATGGGTGGACATGAGGTCAGACATATGGCACAATCATGGGTGGGCATGAGGTCAGACATATGTCACAATCATGGGTGGACATGAGGTCAGACATATGTCACAATCATGGGTGGGCATGGGGTCAGACATATGTCACAGTCATGGGTGGACATGGGGTCAGACATGTCGCAATCATGAGTGGACTTGAAGTCAGACATATGTCACAATCATGGATGGGCATGGGGTCAGCCATATGTCACAATCATGGGTGGACATGAGGTCAGACATATGTCACAATCATGGGTGGGCATGAGGTCAGGCATATATCACCATGGGGTCAGACATGTGATATATATCACAGTCATGAGTGGACATGGGGAAAGACATATGTTACAATCATGAGTGGGGGGTCAGACGTTTGACACAATTATGGCTGGATTTGGGGTCAGACATATATCACAGTCATTGGTGGAAATGGGATCAGACATATGTCACAGTCATGGGCGGAAATGGGGTCAGACATAAGTCACAATCATGGGTGGACATGAAGTCAGACATGTCACAATCATTGGTGGACATGAGGTCAGACATATGTCACGATCATGGGTGGACATGGGGTCGGACATGATATGCCAATTTTATGAGTTCAGGAATGTGATATGCTATTTCCATGTGTGGACAGGGGGTCAGATTTATGACCTGTCACAATTATAGATGGACAGGGGTCAGACATATGATACAGGGGGAGGGAGTGGGGAATAATAGTAAAAGATAAGGGTGGAAGTTGGTGAAAAAGGGGGAGTAGTGAAGAACAAGGAGCCGCTGTTCACCAACCTTCACTTGCATGTACGTACAACTCTAGATTTTGATGTGCTTTTTTTCTTCCTGTTTTTCATGCATGTATGTACAACTCTAGATTTGAATGTGCCTTTTTTCCTCCTGTTTTTGTAGTCACCAGAATCTATTGCCAAGTTAAACCTGCCTAAACCGGCTGCAGATAAGTTTCTCGCAATGTTTGCAGGTAACGTCATGAATGTTTCTTCCTTGTTTCTCTAATATGCCCATGCTTGCATCATTGAATGCTGCTAAAATCATGTCTTAAGGCTAAAAGTACTCTCCAAACTTTATTTTTTGTTTTAACAAGCTGTGTTTAACAGATTGGATTGGAGGAATTGCATCACTGGTATTTAAAATTTGTGTCACTTGATAAAATAATGATACTGCCATGTTTTAGTTATAGATCTTTGCTATTTGTCAGACAATAAAAATAGAAATGATGTTGTCAAATTTTCTTCAGAGACAAACTGCATTAAATACCACTGTCTCAGTTCCCAATTGTGTTGTTTTAAATTAAAATGCACCTTATTAAGAGACCAACTGTATTAAGAGACCAACTGTATTAAGAGACCAACTGTACTAAGAGACCAACTGTATTAAGAGACCAACTGTACTAAGAGACCAACTGTACTAAGAGACAAACTTTACTAAGAGACCAACTGTATATACAAAGAGACCAACTGTACTAAGAGACCAATTGTACTAAGAGACCAACTGTACTAAGAGACCAACTGTATTAAGAGACAAACTGTACAAAGAAACCAACTGTACTAAGAGACCAACTGTACAAAGAGACCAACTGTACTAAGAGACAAACTTTACTCTTCCCTTCCATGGTCTCTTAATACATGTTTGACTGTATTTTAGCACTACTGGTCAAGGACCAACATAGATATTTTATATAGCATTTTCTTGCATACCGGACAAGGATATCAATCGTTTTACTGGGGCTAGATATTTCCATCTCACCCTAGGGTCGAGATAAAATTCACGCGCGCCAACATCCGGTATGCAGGAAAACATGCAAAATGTTAGTAGTTGGCGGCGTCAATGCACAAAATGTCTCTGATAGGCAAGAAAAAGAATCTATCATGGGTATTCGGTTCAGATACGGAATTCCAACCCTCGGTATAAGTGTTTTAATCAGAACCTCGGCAGAGCCTCGGTTCCGATAAAAACACTTATACCTCGGGTTGGAATTCCCTATCTTCACCGGATACCCATGAAAGATTCTTATAATCTTGCATACCGGACAAGGATATCCGTCATTTTACCGGGCGAGATATTTCCATTCCATCCTAGGGTCGAGATAAAATTCACGAGCGCCAACATCAGGTATGAAGGAAAACATGCAAAATGTTAGTAGCTGGCAGAATCAACACACAACATGTCTCTGATATGCAAGAAAAATAATCTTATCATGGGTATTCGATTCGGATAGGGAATTCCAACCCTCGGTATAAGTGTTTTAACCGGAACCTCGGCAGAACCTTGGTTCCGATAAAAACTTATATCTCGGGTTGGTATTCCCTATCTTCGCCAGATACCCATGAAAGATTCTTATAATCTTCAACAGGGTTTATTAGGAAGTAGATCATGTACATATAAATATCCCGGCGTCATGGGTTTTCGACGGCATAAGCATAAATCTTATTGTTGCGGACAACATACAATGTATTTCAAATTCGAAAAGTATTCACTATAACCAAAAATGTATCACACATCCTTAAAGAAACAGAAATTAAACAAATTCGGTCTTAGTTTGTTCACATTTGAAAAATTATTGAGGGTATCCATCGTGCATGTCCGGTTAACTACGACATATCTTTACGACGGTGATCCTAAATTGCATATACTTATAGTTTTGACCAAAGTATTACTCTATAAAACTAGAAATTATAAACTTACTTCAACACACACATTTTTTAATATATTCACAGGGACGTAAAGATACGTTTTCCTTATTTAAAGGAGTTTTGCGGCGATACAGTCTTGGGCTCCATTCTGGGCAGATAAAAGGATCCCCAGACTACTTGAAAGTTCATACATGCACCCATCTGCAACATTGTCATATTGACCCCTGTTTAAAATAGTCATATATGACTGAAAATTATCAAAAATTCCAAACTGTTTGCATGCATCACACTTTTTAGGATTATTCTGATAGCGTGTATACAGTACTCGACACTGATAGCGTGAATACAGTACTCGACACTGATACATGTATACAGTACTCGACACTGATAGCGTGTATACAGTACTCGACACTGATAGCGTGTATACAGTACTCGACATAGTGAAACAGACATGAAGATGTGTAAGGGAGGTAATGACTTTTATGCATATTTTTTGTTGGACAATAGACTTTGAACATTTTGTTAACAACATTTTTATATTAAAAACGATTTTAATATAGTCAGTGTTGAACATTGTGTATTTAAATCAGTGAAGTAAATTATTTAAAGAGAAGTTTTGGGATTAGTGTGAAAAAGGAAAATGGGTAATGGACTTTTCTTTGTTCTTGCAACTGACTTCTCAAATGTAAATTTTTCTTTAAAACATTCACATGGTGATTTCTGAAATTATGCGAAATCCGAAATAATACAAGATAAACCGAGACAGTCAAAAGCACAAGAACGTCTAAAATGTATGACGGTGGGATAAAGTGAGATATGCAACATTGCCAAATAACTTACATGAAAATACCAGAAATCAACATCGCTTTCAGAATGGCAACATGATTTTCTAATGTCATGACATGTAGGTGACCTTTATCCAAGGTGGTCAAGGCCAATTGTAACTTTTGTTTCTTATATTTCCCAAACATGTTTTGCTTCAATGGTCCTCTGAGTAGAGCGCAGTTAAAGAACTCTTGCAAATGGCTTAGATCTAACACATACATATTAATATTTGTTATTAGATCTATGGATCTAAACAATATCCATCAAGCAAAATATATCAGATTATGTGAAATGATTATATATAACATTTCTGTTTTGGTCATTATTTTGTGTTTGCTTGGCTTACACAATATGTCATTATGAGCTTGTGTGTTAATTTGACTTACATACTATGTCATTATGAGCTTGTGTGTTAACCTGACTTACATTCTTTGTCATTATGAGCTTATGTGTTAACCTGACTTACATTCTATGTCATTATGAGCTTGTGTGTTAACCTGACATACATACTATGTCATTATGAGCTTGTGTGTTAACCTGACTTACATTCTATGTCATTATGAGCTTGTGTGTTAACCTGACATACATACTATGTCATTATGAGCTTGTGTATTGTCTTGACTTATGTAATGTAATTATGAACTGGTGTGTTTACTTGACTTACATAATGAGTTATGAGCTTGTGTTTACCTGACTTACATCATGTAATTATGAACTTGTCTGTTGACTTGACTTATGTAATGAAATTATGAGCTTGTGTATTGACTTGACTTATGTAATTAGGAGCTTGTGTGTTTACTTGACTTACGTAATGCAATTATCAGCTTGTGTGTTAATCTAACTTACTTAATGTAATTATGAGCTTGTGTGTTGACTTGACTTACAAGCTATGTAATTATGAGCTTGTGTGTGGACTTGACGTACACACTATGTCATTATGAGCTTGAGTGTTGACTTGATTTACATACTGTGTCATTATGAGCGTGTATGTTAACTTGACTTACATACTATGTCATTATGAGCTTGTGTGTTAACCTGACTTATATACTATGTCATTATGAGTGTGTGTGTTGACTTGACTTGCATACTATGCTATTATGAGCTTGTGTGTTGACTTGACATACATAATATGTTTTTATGAGCTTGTGTTAACCTGACTTACATACTATGTCATTATGTGCTTGTGTGTTGACTTACATAATGTAATTATGAGCTTGTGTGTTGGCTTGACTTACATAATGTCATTATGAGCTCATGTGTTGACTTGACTTGCACAATATGTCATTATGAGCTCGTGTGTCGACTTGACATACATAATATGTCATTATGAGCTTGTGTGTTGTCTTGACTAACGTAATGTAATTATGAGCTTGTGTGTTAGCCTGACTTGCATACTATGAGCTCGTGTGTTAACTTGACATACATAATATGTCATTATGAGCTTGTGTGTTGACTTGACTTATGTAATGTAATTATGAGCTTGTGTGTTGACTTATGTAATGTAATTATGAGCTTGTGTGTTGACTTATGTAATGTAATTATGAGCTTGTGTGTTAACCTGACTTATGTAGTGTAATTATGAGCTTGTGTGTTAACCTGATTTACGTAATGTAATTATGAGCTTGTTTGTTGACTTGACTTACGTAATGTTATGAGCTTGTGTGTTGACTTATGAAATGTAATTATGAGATTGTGTGTTGACAAGCTCATAATGTCATTATGAGCTTGTGTGTTGACTTTACTTACACAATATGTCATTATGTACTTGTGTGTTAACTTGACTTATATAAATATGTCTTTATGAGATTGTGTTAACTTACAGAATACAGATCCTCAGGACCCACACAGACACCCAGATATCTGAAGATACTCACTAAAGGTTCCTCATTACAAGCACAGAAAGGTGAGCTATTGTCAGCAGTGTTAGAAAGGTTTCTGTCCTATTCACTTCATCATGCAACAAATATTTTTTCTGTACAGATACTTGTACGGTTACTTCCTTTTATCCTAATATGTTCTGCCCAACTGCTGTATTTTGCTAGTTTGATACACATGCTATTGTCGACCAAAAACCTTTCTTCCATCGCCAAAAGACAGCAGAAATTTACTAACTGTGTAATTCTTATATAATCTGCAGTTGCTAGGCCAACAAGGCTAGGGTCAAGGGTCATTATTATATAACCTATAAATAGACACGTTTTCATTGGCTAAAAAGTAATTTTTTAGAAAAAATATCTAGCGATATTGACCTGTTTTTTTGATATTGACCTGTTTTTTTGATATTGACCTGTTTTATATAATTGTTTTTTTGATATTGACCTGTTTTATATAATTGTAAATTGAGGGTTATATAATAAAACAGTTATGGACTTTTCAGCTGTTATACATGATGTTGATATGTACCAAAAAATCATTATTGACCTCGGCTATCGCCTCGGTCAATAATGATTTTTTTGGTGCATATCACATCATGTATAACAGCTGAAAAGTCCATAATTGTATATTATATACCTGACATAACTTGATTGGCAAAATCGTTGTCGTCTTTACATTTTAGCTTCAAAAATCTTGATTGACAGACTTCTGTTTATGTTGCATTATATGAAATGTTAGTAATGACTTTACAAGCATATTCACTTACAAAATGCATATTTGTATTGCAGATTATCCCCAGCTCCCGAACAACACAGCGTGGACACAAAATACGCCCGAGTTCTGTAACAGCTGTACACCAAATGCACCAAATACAAATATTCTCATCGGTAGATTAATATTTGTTATTTGTAAAACAAAAAAAGCATAGTTTATGCAGGAACGGAATATACTATTTTACTTGCCTTTATTGTTAACACTTATTTCTGGTATCACGCATGCTCCATACTTTTAAACAAAGAACTCATTCACATTTTACCATGTGATTGAAATTTTATTGGATCCGGCACACATATAACTTAGCTCACCAAAATTCTCTGCCAGTCTGCAATTTCATCGGCTCTAATACGCCATCCGTCACTGCCTCCTTACATTTTTAAACAATGCCTAACTGGTTTACACTTGAATCTGCTAGGCATAGAAACACTAATACAAATGAGAAATAAATGTGTATAGGATGGGAAGAACTTGGTGTTGTTATAACTTGTTTGTAAACACTTGTGTTACAGATGTGGCAGGGAAATGTTGGATAGCAGCAGAAGTGCACCATGCTTGGACAGTCCTAGATCTCAAGTATAACCATACGCTCACCGGTATTACCATACATGGATGGTATGTGTGTCTGTCTGTGTGTATGTCTGTGTATATGTATGTCTGTGTGTATATCTCTGTGTGTGTCTGTCTGTCTGTCTGTCTGTCTGTTTTCTTCACTCAGATGTAGTTGCTGAATATTGAAGTACATGTATAGACTAAATATTTTTTTCTTTTCGAGAACATCAATTAGAATGGAATAAACTTCACCATTTGTGGCAATAACTTTGTCTATTTGAATTTATCTAACTGAAAAAGCAGCAAAGAAATAAAGTCTCGTCTATGAATCTTATAAATAGTGAATTGTTTCTTAAAAACAAGGGCTGGTTTATCCAGTGGATAGCTCAGTGGCCATAGGCATTTATTCAATAGTAAGAATAGGGCAGTTTTCTTGATTCCGATGTATCCTTTACCTCACTCTGGGGTGGCTCTAAATAACCTATAATGTGTTGATGAGCCGTTAATCAACCCAATTAATTCATTCTTAGAACAACATTTTTGTGTTGCCTGCATAGCATGGCAGACAGTTAGGGATCACTTTGTCCGTCAACCTGCAACCTTAACTTGGCCATAACTTGAAAAGTATTTGACATATGTTCATGAAACTTCACACAAGGTATAAAACCTTTATCTTAACCTAAGGAATGCTGTTACACATGTCCAATAACTCTGACCTTCATTTTGACAAAGTTATGCCCCCTTTCATAAAACTTTAACCTGCAACCTAACCAAGCTCATAACTTGACAGAGGTATGAATAAAACTTTAACCTACGACCTAACCAAGCTCATAACTGGCCATAACTTGAAAAATAGTTGACCTATGTTCATGAAACTTCACACACATATGCATCTTACCACTCAGAATATTGGTACCCATGATCAATAACTATGACTTTAATAAAACTTTAACCTGCAACCAAATCAAGCTCATAACTGGCCATAACTTGAAAAGTATTAGACCTGTGGTCATGAAACTTTAAACTGTTCTTCCTTATCAATTATCCAGTGCAGATTTATGCCCCTTTTCACTTTCAACTTTAACACTTTAAAATAAAAAACGGCTCCATAATTCATGAATGATTGCACCCCGTGTCTTCAAACTTTATAGTTAGATTGTACTTGGTGAAATAAGGCCTCGGCAGGCGACACAAGTTTCTGCAGAACACCCTTCTGGTGAATGTTCTAAAACTTGTGTGTGAATATATAGAGCTACTGATTATGTTACAGGGACAGTCCTCAGATGGTCAAATCTTTTCAACTCCAAAAAGGTGGATCTGTCGAGTAAGTATATTATTCGATATTTACTATTTCCCAACAGCTGAGGGATGGCAAACCACTGTTGGTCGATACATCCTCTAACAAACCTTTATATTGGAACATCAGGAGATACGTATATTATAGTGGGTGATGTTGGTGAACCATCAGGAGATATGTATATTATAGTGGGTGATGATGGTGAACCATCAGAAGATATGTAGATTATAGTGAGTGATGTTGGTGAACCATCAGAAGATATGTATATTATAGTGGGTGATGTTGGTGAACCATCAGGTGATATGTATGTTATAGTAATTGATGTTGGTGAACCATCAGAAGATATGTATGTTATAGTGAGTGATGTTGGTGAACCATCAGGGGATATGTATGTTATAGTGGGTGATGTTGGTGAACCGTCAGGAGATATGTATATTATAGTGGGTGATGTTGGTGAACCGTCAGAAGATATGTATATTTTAGCGGGTGATGTTGGTGAACCATCAGGAGATGTGTATATTATAGCGGGTGATGTTGGTGAACTGTCAGAAGATATGTATATTTTAGCGGGTGATGTTGGTGAACCGTCAGAAGTGATGTTGGTGAACCATCAGGAGATATGTATGTTATAGCGGATGATGTTGGTGAACCATCAGGAGATATGTATGTTATAGCGGGTGATGTTGGTGAACCATCAGGAGATATGTATGTTATAGTGGGTGATGTTGGTGAACCATCAGGAGATATGTATGTTATAGTGGGTGATGTTGGTGAACCATCAGGAGATATGTATGTTATAGTGAGTGATGTTGGTGAACCATTAGGAGATATGTATATTATAGTGGGTGATGTTGGTGAACAATCAGGAGATATGTATATTATAGTGGGGTGATGTTGGTGAACCATCAGGAGATATGTATATTATAGTGGGGGATGTTGGTGAACCATCAGGAGATATGTATATTATAGTGGGGGATGTTGGTGAACCATCAGAAGATATACAATTCTATAGGTGTATTTTCTCATATTGATGGGGTATTCTAGGGTTTGCTTTGGAATATGTTAGGGTTTGTTAAGGCCCTCAGTGTTCCTGGAAACTTGGCAGATTAATTTTTAGCTCGACTGATCAGAGATCAGCAGAGCTTATGCCGTGGTCCGGCGTCCGTCTGTCTGTCCGTAAACTTTTTTTTGTAGCGACTACTCCTCTGAAACAACTGAATGGATTTTCATGAAACTTTACAGAAATGTTGCCCATGAATTCTAGTTGATCCTAGCAAAAATTCATGTTGATGTGAAATCTAAGATGGCCGCCACATCTAAAAATAGGTTTTTAAAAAACAAGTTTGTAGCGACTACTTCTTGAAAACTCTAAGTGATATTGATATGGGACTTTTTCTAAAATGATCAGCATGACATGATGTTGGTCCTTGTCGAAAATCGTTTTGATTCGACGTTAAACATCTTTGTTTACATAGAGTTATATAGTAAAAACTTGTAGCGACTTCTCCTCTGAAACAACTTGGCGGATTTTCATGAAACTTTACAGGAATGTTGCTCTTAATGTCTAATTGATCCTAGCAAAATTTCAGATCGGCCAGAAATTCAAGATGGCCGAAACAGCTAAAAACAGATTTTTAAAAAATAAGTTTGTAGCGACTACTTCTTTAAAACTATAAGTGATATTGATATAGGACTTTTTCTAAAATGATCAGCATGACATGATGTTGATCCGAGTCGAACATTATTTTGATTCGACGTTAAACATGGCTGCCAGTGGCCATCTTTGTTTACATAGAGTTATATAGTAAAAATTTGTAGCGACTACTCTAAAACTACTTGACGAAAGTTCATGAAACTTCACAGGAATGTTGCTCTTGATGTCTAGTTGATCCTAGCAAAATTTCAGGCTAGCCGGAAATTCAAAATGGCCACCACGGCTAAAAATAGATTTAAAATAAATAAATTTGTAGCGACTACTTCTTGATAAGTGATATTGATATGGGACTTTTTCTAAAATGATCAGCATGACATGATGTTGGTCCTTGTCGAAAATCGTTTTGATTCGACGTTAAACATCTTTGTTTACATAGAGTTATATAGTAAAAACTTGTAGCGACTACTCCTCTGAAACAACTTGGCAGATTTTCATGAAACTTTACAGGAATGTTGCTCTTAATGTCTAATTGATCCTAGCAAAATTTCAGATCGGCCAGAAATTCAAGATGGCCGAAACAGCTAAAAACAGATTTTTAAAAAATAAGTTTGTAGCGACTACTTCTTTAAAACTATAAGTGATATTGATATGGGACTTTTTCTAAAATGATCAGCATGACATGATGTTGATCCGAGTCGAACATTATTTTGATTCAACGTTAAATATGGCTGCCAGTGGCCATCTTTGTTTACATAGAGTTATATAGTAAACATTTGCAGCGACTACTCCTCTGAAACTACTTGACGAAAGTTCATGAAACTTCACAGGAATGTTGCTCTTGATGTCTAGTTGATTCTAGCAAAATTTCAGGCTAGCCGGAAATTCAAAATGGCCAGCACGGCTAAAAATAGATTTAAAATAAATAAATTTGTAGCGACTACTTCTTGATAAGTGATATTGATATGGGACATTTTCTAAAATGATCAGCATGACATGATGTTGGTCCTTGTCAAAAATCGTTTTGATTCGACGTTAAACATGGCTGCCAGTGGCCATCTTTGTTTACATAGACTTATATAGTAAAAACTTGTAGCGACTACTCCTCTGAAACTACTCGGCAGATTTTCATGAAACTTTACAGGAATGTTGCTCTTGATGTCTAATTGATCCTAGCAAAATTTCAGGTCGGCCAGAAATTGAAGATGGCCACCACAGCTAAAAATAGATTTTTAAAAAATAAGTTTGTAGCGACTACTTCTTGAAAACTATAAGTGATATTGATATGAGACTTTTTCTAAAATGATCAGCATGACATGATGTTGATCCGAGTCGAACATTATTTTGATTCAACGTTAAACATGGCTGCCAGTGGCCATCTTTGTTTACATAGAGTTTTATAATGAAAACTTGTAGCGACTACTCCTCTGAAACTACCTGACGGATTTTCATGAAACTTCACATGAATGTTGCTCTTGATGTCTAATTGATCCTAGCAAAACTTCAGGTCGGCTGGAAATTCAAGATGGCTGCCACGTCTAAAAATAGATTTTCAAAAAACAAGTTTATGGCGACTACTTCTTGAAAACTATAAGTGATATTGATATGGGACTTTTTCTAAAATTATCAGCCTGTCATGATGTTGGTCCTTGTCGGAAATCATTTTGATTCGATGTTAAATATGGCTGTCAGCGGCCATCTTTGTTTACATAGAGTTGTCTAGTAAAAACTTGTAACGACTACTCCTCTGTAACTACTTGACGGATTTTCATGAAGCTTTACAGGAATGTTGCTCTTGATGTCTAATTGATCCTAGCAAAATTTCAGGTCTACCGGAAATTCAAGATGGCCACCATGGCTAAAAATAGATTTTCAAAATTCAAGTTAGCGACTACTTTTTGAAAACTATAAGTGATATTGATATGGGACTTTTTCTAAAATGATCAGAATGACATGATGTGGATCCTTATCAAAAATTATTTTGATTTGACATTAAACATGGCCGCCAGTGGCCATCTTTGTTTACATAGAGTTATATAATGAAAACTTGTAGCGACTACTCCTATGAAACTACTTGATGGATTTTCATGAAACTTCACAGGAATGTTGACCTAGCTATCAAAAATCTATCAGTAGAGCTTCAAGGTCATTGACCTCTTGTTGTTTGTGTGACTGGGTCAGCATACCATTCAGAAGCTATGCGGGGATTACTTTTGTAACTGTAATACTTATTCTCCTTGACTTTAATCCTTAACCCGCTACATATATATAATGGACTGTTCTTTCCTTGAATTAAGACCATTCCATTTATGTGACAAAGGGGTGTTTGCGGGAAATGACCAATCAGCAGCCAGACATTGTAAACCCTAATGATCGGGGTTTACAATGGACGGAAAGGTTATTATAGTCGTGCTTAGCAGGGTAAGGGTTAAATCTAAAAATATGGAAGTGCTCATCTCATTCCTGTACTTTACCAACTGACTTTACATTAGTATATAAAGTACAGATTGCATAACAGTTGTTCTCTTTGTTTCAATAGTAACATACTAATATATATATATATACATGTATATCATTATTCTGACATGATTGATGGATTTATAGAAATCTGTTACATTTTCTTGTGAGAAGTTTGGAAAGGTTATGAGCAGGATTATAATATTACAATTATTGTCACATGATCGAGTGACATGAAGGTTGCTTCCAGACATATAATCACACTGCAGTGATCATGACATTAGTGGAGACATTGTTCACGTCTACTTGTTGACATATTTATGTTGGTGTGAAATGAAGATAGTATGGATGAGGTTTAATATTGCTTTTAACAATCTGTCATATCATGATGGTATCTGCTTATGCAGTTAGCGCTATGTTCAACTACAGTGCTGCCACACTGGAATACGCCGCCATAGACCCATGACATGATACCCCACCCAGTCACATTGTACTGACACCGGGCCGACCATTTTGTTGCTGAGCTTTCAGCAATGGAGCTACTAGTATTTTTATAAAGTCTTCTTATAAACCGGCCAGGGATTGAACCCACGACCTCCTGCATGTGAGGCGAATGCTCTACCATTACGCCACCCATCACATGATATTAAATGTCACCCTAGGGCTTGCACAGAGTTAGCGAAATTAGTGGGAGATATTTTTTCTGTCTTCCGGGTGGCAGAAAGATCAAATCCCTGCACATGGACATATCATGTGATATAAATATTGTCGCCTTCGAGTTGTAAATGAACACTGTCTGGTTTTACAATAATTCATTCTGTACTTCCAGGGGTCCCTGGTCTGTAGTAATGACCAACAGCTGTATCAGAAATGGCAACACAAGCATGCAAGAAACAGGTAACAGTTTATACGTGTAGTTTGTATAATACAGGATTATATTCAGGTTTTATATCATTTAAGGGAAGGTAAAGTTTGCCACATAAAGTGTTATATTGAATAGTTTAATGTATCTTTTGTAATTCCATAAATTTATTGATTTTTAGTTCTACTGGCCAAAGGCCAGACAAGCTTCAGCGATGGTTTGTTGCCTGTCATTCGTCATTCGCCTGTCCCTTATCCATTAGCTTTTTGTTGTAAACATGATATTAAGTAAACAGTTTCCAATTTTCATGAAAGCTGATAGATGCTTGATTCAAAAAGATTTCCAGCAGTTTTTAATTGAAAGTTTGTTATAAGGAGATATCAGAATGTGCTTGACAACAAGCAAAATTGACGTCTGATTACGGAGTTACTGCCATTAATTATATTGAAAGAGGAGAGTTGTAATATTGAACATCAAGGGAAAAGACACACACACAAGGTTATAAGAATCTTCATGGGTATCCGGTGAAGATTGAGAATTCCGACACAAGGTATAGTTGTTCTTAATTGTTTGGCAGAGCCTCGTTTTTGTTTAAAAGAGTTAAAACAATTCTTAATTGATGGCAGAGCCTCGTTTTCGTTTAAAACAGTTAAAACAATTCAAACAAGGGTTGGAATTTCTCTATCTGAACAGGGTACCCATGATTGCTTCTTTGTTTTGCATATCATTTACATTCTGAACATTGATGTCGCCAACTACTAACGTTTTACATGTTTATTTACACAATGACGTCATGCAACTTTCATTGTTCAGTACGCAACTTTTATCTTCCCCCATGTGTAAGATCAGGCTTTCCATCACCTGTGTAAAACGGGGAGAACCTTATCCGGTATGCAAAAAAATCTTATTTATGATATTGCATTTCAAATAGTACTTTGTTATTTTGCATCAGATGACAGAATACATACTTCCTGTATAGTTATAAGAGCCATGTTAGCCAGTAGAGCAGTCTCAGGGTCACTTCCTGTATAGATATAAGAGCCATGTTAGCCAGTAGTGCAGTCTCTGGCCCTTTTTAGTCTCTTGTTTTTAGCTCTACTGATCAGAGATCAGCAGAGCTTATGCCGTGGTGCGGCGTCCGTCGTCCGGCCGTCTGTCCGTCCGTCTGTCCGTCCGTCTGTAAACTTTTTTTTGTAGCGACTACTCCTCTGAAACTACTGAACGGATTTTCATGAAACTTTACAGAAATGTTGCCCATGAAGTCTAGTTGATCCTAGCAAAAATTCATGTTGATGTAAATTCCAAGATGGCCGCCAGATCTAAAAATAGGTTTTTAAAAAACAAGTTTGTAGCGACTACTTCATGAAAACTATAAGTGATATTGATATGGGACTTTCCTAAAATGATCAGCATGACATGATGTTGGTCCTTGTCGAAAATCGTTTTGATTCGACGTTAAACATGGCTGCCAGCGGCCATCTTTGTTTACATAGAGTTATATAATGAAAATTTGTAGCGACTACTCCTCTGAAACTACTTGATGGATTTTCATGAAACTTCACAGGAAAGTTGCTCTTGATGTCTAATTGATCCTAGCAAAATTTCAGGTTGGCCGGAAATTCAAGATGGCCGCCACGGCTAAAAATAAATTTTCAAAATACCAGTTTGTAGCGACTACTTCTTGAAAACTATAAGTGATATTGATATGAGACTTTTTCTAAAATGATCAGCATGACATGATGTTGGTCCTTGTCAAAAATTGTTTTGATTCAACGTTAAACATGGCTGCCAGCGGCCATCTTTGTTTACATAGAGTTATATAGTGAAAACTTGTAGCGACTACTCCTTTGAAACTACTTGGCAGATTTTCATGAAACTTTACAGGAATGTTGCTCTTAATGTCTAATTGATCCTAGCAAAATTTCAGATCGGCCAGAAATTCAAGATGGCCGCCACAGCTAAAAATAGATTTTTAAAAAAGAAGTTTGTAGCGACTACGTCTTGAAACTATAAGTGATATTGATATGGGACTTTTTGTAAAATGATCAGCATGACATGACGGTTATCAGAGTCAAACATTATTTTGATTCGACGTTAAACATGGCTGTCAGCGGCCGTGTTTGTTTACATAGAGTTATATCATGAAAACTTGTAGCGACAACTCTTCTGAAACTACTTAACGGATTTTCATGAAACTTCACAGGAATGTTGCTCTTGATGTCTTATTGATCCTAGCAAAATTTCAGGTCGGCCGGAAATTCAAGATGGCCGCCACGGCTAAAAATAATTTTTCAAATAACAAGTCTGTAGCGACTACTTCCTGAAATCAAAATCAATCAGTAGAGCTTCAAGGTCATTGACCACTTGTTTTCAAAATAGTATTTTTCAAAATGTACTTTCATAGATAAAAAGATTCTGGACACCTTCAGAAAAATAAATAAATCCCATTTATTAGTGAAATACTGTATACATGTTCTTGAAGCACAACACCGGTACAAAATAATGCATAATCCATTCATTGAAACATAATCAGGTGTACCTCAGACGTTCACAGACTTCACGGCAACATCCCGATACTGGCGTCTGGAGCTGCTTGACAACCACGGTGGAAACTGTATTTGTCTCCAGGGGATACGGTTTTATGGCTGTGACGAGAGAATCAGGACACTGTTGGAGGAGAACAACGTAGATCAGTATGCTGATGATATTATAGGCCTTGTACGTAATTATATGCTCCTTGTTATCTGATTATATGCTCTTAAGGTATCAGTTTTCTGATTATTTATATGATAATATGCTCTTTAGTCATTATCTAGTTATATGCTGTTTAGTTAGTATTTATCTGACCGTCGCATCCCGTTCTATTATTTAACAGATAATAGTTACATTGTTGCATATTTGCATCTCATTTTTGGTATGATGTGAAAAAAATTTATGCAAACCACATGTTACCTCCACTAATTATACAGGCTTCATAAGGTTACACAAGATTTCACAAAGTTTTTAATTATTTGTCCTGTTATTTAACAGATAATGGTTGCATATGTTCTTTTTCTTTTTTATGACTTGAAAATATGTAATAATAACCTCATGAAGTTAAACACTACTAATTTTAAGACCTCATACGGTTCACTCCACTAATTTACGTTGTATCGCATCCTGTCTCATTGCATGGTTGCATATTTGCTTTTCCATTTTGATATTTTGTTAAAATACATTTAATATGAAAACCGCATAAGGTTACATTCCACTTATTATACAGACTTCATAAGGTTACACTACACTAATTTTTACACACGATTCCGCTAAGTTTTTAATTATTTGTCCTGTTATTTAACAGATAATGGTTTCATATTTTCTCTTTCTTTTTTTATGATTTAAAAATACATAATGAAAACTCCATAAAGTTACACACTATGAATTTTAATACCTCATAATGTTGCACTCCATTAATTTACGTCGCATCCTGTCCTACCGCTTCCCGTTGCATTATTTAACGGATAATGGTTGCATATTTGCTTTTCCTTTTTGGTTTGATGTGAAAATACATATGAAAAACCCATAAGGTTACATTCCACTATTTATACAGTCTACAGACTTTATAAGGTTACACTCCACTAATTTTTATGTAAGATTCCTCGTATTTATACATCCGCCAAACAAGCTTTCTTGGGGCTATATAATAATTACTTCCGAGTTATTTAGCAGACAATGGTTGCATATTTGCTTTTCCAGTTTGGTATGACGTGAACATACTTAATGAAAACCATATACAGTTACACTCCACTAATTATATAATTATAAGACTTCATAAGGTTACACTCCACTATTTTTTTACCTAAGACTCCACATATTTTAATTATTTGTCGTGCATATCTTCCTTTCCTTTTGCTTATTTAATAAAGCGGGAGGTGTACAGTACTGGTTCTACCCAGGAAAAGTGGGTGGTCTGCCTTCACCACAAAATATCAACCGTCATATAAAACCTTACATGTGTTGAAAATGACGTAAAAGACCATACAAACAAACAAACAAAACTTACTTATATATGAGACTCCACATATTTTTTTATTTTTTGTAACTGAGACTATGCTCAGCATAAACTTCAGAGTATTCCCATGCATCATATTAAGGAAATGATACCTGTTCTGACTGGACAACAGTGCGGTAGTATTAATCACCTTGAAATTATTTTCATTAAATTTGTTTTTTTAGTTAATTTATATGAAAATACAGAATCTGTACCTTTTTTTACGATACACACAATTTCAAACAAGTCACCAAGCGGGGATATTAATCAGTGATTAATAGTGATTAATAGTGATTAATTAATCATTTTAGTGATAGCTCTAGTTATTTTTCTGATTATGTACTCCTTTAGTTAGTTATTTATCGGATTGTTTATCTGATTATGTACTCTTTTAGTCATCTGGTTATATGCTGTTTAGTTAGTAGTTATATGATTATATGCTCTTTAGTCATTATTTTTCTAATTATATGCTCCTTAGTTGTTTATCTGATTATTTATCTGGTTATATGCTCTTTAGTTATTATTTATCTGATTATATGCTATTCATTTATTATCTGATTATATGCTGTTCATTTATTATTTGATTAGGCCATAAAAAATTAATTACCTGGTTCTCAGGCCCGCCCGCATGTCTTTTTTTTGGTGCCGCATTGCCGATTTTATCTCAAAAGTAATAAAATAAAAAATTGGAAATGAGCTACCGAAATTTCAAGAAAAAAGTTCCGCATCTAAGTTCGTTCCGGTTTTTACATGCAACTACCTCAGGGGAATCCCCTTGTGGCCGACTATCTGCCGCTCTGCTCGCTAGCTTGTGAGTGTTGCAGTCGTACGGGTACCAATCTAGGAGAGTCAGATGCTTGAGACGCTTGGAACTAGCAGGTGCTACAGAACAGGCGATTTATTCAAGCGTCTAATGGACAAAGTCTCACAACAACATGCAATAATGGCGGTGTCATCGAGTCGATTGAAGTTCATGCGTGATCTAATACAAATATACGGACTCATGTGATTGAAAGAAGCATAAGTCGGGAAGAAATGATAAGGTAATGATCGACAATAGAGATGAGCTGATCCAACTGGTTATTGCACATGTATTTCGAGATATTTTGCATCAATACATGTATTGGAATTAAAGTTTGGATAAAAAAAAATCGCCCGCATGTCTGTTGACCACTGTAAAATTGTAAAAAAAAATGAGCCCGCCCGCATCTCTTCTCAGAAAAAGTGGCCTGAGAACCAGGTAATTAATTTTTTGTGGCCTTATATGCTATTTTCGGTTATTTATCTAGACCCGTAACAAGTGGAACTTTACACCCCTGCATAATTCCAACTCCAACCAACACCTGCAAGAATGTCTAATATTGTTCTTGTTATAGCACAATATTCTATGCTCTAATTTTCAGGGCTACAACACGTACAAGAAGTTCTTATTGATACAAGACGATGCATTGAAACAAGTTGTACCAGATGAGGAGGAGAGAAGTCTCATCCTGAAGTCCATCGAAAGAGACAGACCAAAAGGTTCTGATTTATAACTTTTAAAAATACTGTATTTATTATAATAGAGGCCCTCGGGGCTTTGCTGTTTCAAGTGTGCGCATATATATTAGAGTACTTTTCCACCCAATCCAATATCAACTGTGCCAAACCTCTGGCATAATGTCCTGAAACAGAAGGTGCCCTTAAATTCATCAATAATATGTTTATGTTTATTTGTTTTTTGCATACAACCAAAACAAGACAATTCAGTTATTACATCTTTACAAATCATACCATAACATTTTCTGTATCTGTATTTGGATTATTTGGACATCTGCCATATATGGTCTCTTCTATATGAATTCTTAAGCCTTTTTAAAGTTATTAAAGATGATTTCCTTTGAAAAATCTGGTTATTGCATGTGGCGTCAAACTCATGGCTTCCGCTCAGTAACTTTCGTTAGGAATGAGATATTGAGTCGAAACTTCCTTTGTAGGTAGCTTGTATGGAAAGGAAGCTTGGGATTGCATTTGAGGTCACTGAGGTCAAGGTCGATGTTACTATAAAACTGATTTCCACTCAGTAACTATTGTTAGGAGTGAGATAATGGGTCGAAACTTTCTTTATAGGTACCGGTAGCTTATATGGAAAGGAAGCTTGGGATTGCATTTGAGGTCACTGAGGTCAAGGTCACTTTTGCTGAAAATAGAAAAATGGTTTCTGCTCAATAACTTTTGTTAGGAGTGAGATATTGCAACGAAATTTGCTATGTAGGTAGCTTATCTGGTAAGGAAGCTTGGGATTGCACTTGAGTTCACTGGGGTCAAGGTACTAAAGATAGAAAAGTGATTTCTGGGCAACAACTTTAGTTAGGAATGAGATATTGGAATGAAACTTGCTGTGCATTTAGCTTATGTGGAAAGGAAGCTGGGATTGCATGCGAGATTGTTTTAGATTTAGCGTCTTTACTATCCTGGCCATGGATGCGTTTTGTTAAAGTTAAGACTTATTATTAAAAAATTTATTTTAGTTTTGGCTGAAATGGCTGGGATCATCTGTTAGCTATTGGGATGGGTTACTTGTTAGCCTTTAGAAATTTAATAAATATGGCAGGCCATCATTACTTATCTTGACCTACATTAACAGATTCCATATGGTATACTGATGATTGCTATATATTCCTGTTAAAAGTAGGCCATAATGTACAACCTTGACCTACTTTCCACGTTATTCATGAACATTCCAGAGTATCACCCCGCATCATTGACGTGGCACCTGACTCCTGTAGAAGCAGGGAAACTAGGCGAGCCCATTCCAGCATTCTGTATTAAGTCATTACCAGGAGTCAAAACTACAGTTCAGCTTCTTGTTGATCCAGGTAACTGTATTTTTTCTAGATAGTGTATGAAGTTTTAACTATTATTGAGCTATGTGGCTTAACATTTTTTCAACTTCTAGTAAGATAGTGTGTCATGGTAACATTGTAGTTAATCCAGCAGCACCTCTGATAATGATTTCAAACACTTTGGTTTTAATCCTTACATTATAATACCCAAATGTACTGAAAAGAGCCGAAAAAAATGTATATTCATTTTTGAAAATGATTGAAAAAATGAGGATTTCGGCTTCCTGGAGGGAAAAGTGGGATATGACATTATAGCGAGAGAAATTATCCGCCGGCTGGTAATATCACGTATGTTATGTCGAGGTCTTTAATATTGGCTCTCATCAGCTGAATAATACTGTTTACCGTATAAAGTATACACATTCAGTTTACATCCCAGTAGCATTTTGACATAGTAACCCATTAGTTTACATGCATGATAAGTATGTGTACATGATGTAAATACAAAGGCCAAATAAAAACATAGTGTTAGTATTTTAGTAGGATTTTAGTTATGATATTTGGACACCTTTTAAGGGAGCCATTTTAAACACATTGAGGGAAATGGATGTCTCTGGTGATAAATAACGCAGTCGTAATTGTTATTGGACGCATTCTGCTTAAAATTTAGATACCAGGTATTTTTCAAAAATACGATGATTAAGAAAGTGCTTATCCTGGTTCAGTTTGAAGTTCATGAAGGGGCCCTTATAGGGGCAGCAGTGCTTAATTGGATGAATATGGTATTTTATAACATGTGTTTCTTTGCAAGTGTAGATCTCCTAAATAACATTTGTTTCATGATGTACTTGTTGTTACTATTCACGGCTTATAAAATACTTTAGTTAATGTGATTAGGACTGTTTGTATTCAGACGTGACAATAACGGGGGAAACTGTTGTGACGCTGCAGTCGGATTCACAGACGGAACCTTCCATAGCAACGTTTGATGGAATTGCCTTTCATACTGGTATGTTTTATTCTTTGCGTAAGAATTATCACTGAAGATCAGATATTTAGCTTACTACATCATTCCATTAAAACTATGGGCTTTTAATACTCAAACTTTCTAGCATAACTTAAAATGTCACTATATGCATATAATATTGCAGGTTTACATTGACATTATGTATACTGTGTAAAAAACAGGAATTTTGTGTTGACATTATCTCCTAGCTAGTTCATGTTTAACTAATGATTATCAGGGTTTCCCCCAGAAAATTGTGAAGGCATGTTGTTATGACATTACATTTACCAAACTGGGCTTGAAAAAAATAGTGCCTAATAATGGCAAAATGGCAAAATAACATACTTTTATGATTTTGGTGCAAAAGGAACAAGAATCACCATAGAAATTCTATTTTTCTTCTTTTAAATCTGTTTTTCATGAAAATTAAGAAAATCTTAAGGCATGTTGCTCTGATGAAGGCATGTTGTTTTTCCTTTCTTTTCCAGGAAGGCATGTTGCATGCGACATGCCTTATGATCCTGGGGAAACCCTGATTATTTATTATATACTTTCCAGTGAAATAATAGATTTTATGATTAAAATAAAACCTTATATTTTCATTGTTTATATTTCACATGTGAAATACCGAAAATGACACAATAGCCTCTGTTGGAATCATTGTGTTTTTTCTGCATAACTTTCAAGGCTGTGAGTATATAATAAATAGAATATTTGTTGGTTTGCCGTGAATATAGGATTTATTTTCATCTCGAAGTGAGAAAACTCATATATTTTCACTCGTGCTAAAGTACTCGTGAAAATATGTTTTCTAAATAAATCCTATATTCACGACAAACCAACAATATCCTCCATGTATACTATACTACAAGCCATGTATACTATACCACAAGCCATGTATACTATACTGCAAGCCATGTATACTATACCACAAGCCATGTATACTATACCACAAGCCATGTATACTATACCACAAGCCATGTATACTATACATACCACAAGCCATGTATACTATACTGCAAGCCATGTATATTATGTATGTATACTATACTGCAAGCCATGTACTATATATTATGTATGTATACTATACTGCAAGCCATGTATACTATACCGCAAGCCATGTATATTATACTGCAAGTTTATAATTAATGTTATAACCTTCTTACAGCTGGTAAGCACAGGATAACCGTTCAGTGTGTGGATTTTCCAAGAATTTCTTTAGAAACACCTCAACCAATAGAAATCAGTAAGTACAAATGTCATGTATTCAAACATTAAATGCTTCTTGATATATCGACTTGTTGTTTACTTCAGCTCATAGCCACTGGTACTAAGATAAAGGGCTCCGTACACATTTTTGTCGAATTTATGCTTATAAACTGTCCTATAATGCTGTGTAGCAGGGCTTCTAAAATCGCCGGTTTGTCGGTCCGCAGACCGAATTCTGTTTCTCCGGACCGATTTTCTTTTCAAAATCTCTGTTAAAATCGGTCTCAGATATTTTATCTATCGGTCGTTAAAAAATCTACAATTACCTTACACACTCCTTGAAATATGCCTTGCGGCAATATTCTTTGATCCATAACACGATTGTTTGTCACTCGCTGTGCGAAAGTAGGCAAATTTGGACTAAACCATTACCGATAGTAATGAGAGTTTTCCGGAAGAGTCTATAGCCATGTAGCACGCCTTTGATGTGTGATCAGTGAAAGTATATCACGCGTTTTATCGGTTCACTGAAGCTAGTGTTACCGTCTGTGATTTCTTTGATATACCGTTAGTCGTAAGGTGTTAGCCTGTTTGCTTGTGTCGGTTTGTTTTTTTAAGTGGCCAAAGCTGGGACTGAAATTTGTTTGCGTCTTTAAAATACCGAGATGTGTTAATTGTTTGTTTGATTTTTTTTTACAATAACTTTAAGTATAATATTAAGAAAAATGATCAAACCTGACACCGTTTTTTTTTTTAAGTCGGACCGAAATTGTTTGCGTTAGTCGTAACATTTGGTATTAATTAAGCTAATTGATGAAAAACGATATTACTCAAATTTATGTAAAATCGTATATAATCCGCTAGTCCGCGCGTGTTAGTCCGCGTTTTATACCTACCCGGTTTATTAGACATTTCCGGTTCAATTCCTCAAATGATCAACAATTTTAATATTGAGGTATGAAAGCACTAATTATTTTCCCCATAGACACCAATGTTAAAGTGTCACATAGTAATGATTTGCTGCAAATTCAACTCAAGTATGGACAATGCAGCAGTGTAATGTTCATACAGAAAACTATTTTTCCACTTGAAAAATCACCAGAAAACGTGGGGTCACAAGACATGTAAGAAAGTTCTTGTTTGTTTACTAAACAGGTCAAGGGTACAGCTGTTTTTATTGATCGAGTGTTTTCATTGCTCACATAGTGTAAGCATAGAGTCGAAATTTCGAAAATGTTCATCAGTGATCCAGTAAAACCTATTAATACACTTCTTATAAATATAACCACAAATTCGAATAGAAATGGGCAGTTTTCCCCTACTTATAATGCCCATTTCCATCGAAAAGGAGGGATTACTTTTTATTATAGGAACTACATTCGACTACACCTCGGAGGTTTACATATAATTGGTGGTGGTAAACCTATAAGAGGAGAAAACATGTTCAGATGTTTCTTAAATGAGGATTTTGTGTTGTCATTTTCATAACAAGCTTAAAAACACCTACTTCATGCAAATCGAATGATTATTTGCCGAGATATGGTCTTGTGAATACCATGGACAATAGTCTGAAATCGACAAAAGTCAGCATTTTTTTTTTTAATTTTACACCATCTGAATTGTCATACCAAACGGCATTTCTGATCAATACACCATATTAAATAGATCAAATGTTTAGAACATTCAATGGACATAAATAAAATATGCATTTTAGGTACAATTAGGACGTTGAATATGCCAATTTATGTCGATTTTCATGCCAAAATTGATTTTTCAGTCAAATTCTTCAAAATTGGTGGTACCATACCTGATTATAGTAGCGAATACGAGCTTAATAATGCCAAAAATACCGCTAAAATCAGAATTGATACTAGCTGAACGCTACCAAGTCGAGTTTGAATGATAAGGAATAATATTTTACTTTTTACACAAATCTTCAATATTCACAGTATCCTATTTTAGGGGGGTAGGGGAAAGATTTAGTGGTTTCATGCCTACCAAACCTGTTGTCATGCAGATTTAATTCATGAAAACATGTTGCAAACATGCAACCCTACATGTTGATACCAAAAAGACATAGTTCAACTGCATACACTTCACCAATACGTCATTTTAAACACGAAAAAAAAATGAAACTCAAAATTACGGCTTTTATAGACAAAATTGGACTAAAAACGCTCAAAACCTATGTAATAAACTATGGAAAACTTATTTCTGAGCTTATTTTACCAACTGTAATCGGAAAAGTGTCCCTAGGTACGAATCTGAGCGAGTCCTAATTACTGCACGCATCTCTTCTAGGTATGAAAGCACTAATTATTTTCCCTATAGACACCAATGTTAAAGTGTCACATAGTAATGATTTGCTGCAAATTCAACTCAAGTATGGACAATGCAGCAGTGTAATGTTCATATAGAAAAAAAAAAATTCACTTGAAAAATCACCAGAAAACGTGGGGTCACAAGACATGTAAGAAAGTTCTTGTTTGTTTACTAAACAGGTCAAGGGTACAGCTGTTTTTATTGATCGACTGTTTTCATTGCTCACATAGTGTAAGCATAGAGTCGAAATTTCGAAAATGTTCATCAGTGATCCAGTAAAACCTATTAATACGCTTCTTATACATATAACCACAAAATCGAATAGAAATGGGCAGTTTTCCCCTACTTAAAATGCCCATTTCCATCAAAAAAAGGAGGGATTACTTTTTATTATAGGTACTACATTCGACTACACCTCGGAGGTTTACATATAATTGGTGGTGGTAAACCTTGAGTGAAAATTATTCATTCAGTAAAGCGAAGACATCATGTCAGTCATTAAAATGTACAAATTGTGATAAAGTAAGTTAGAAATAATACAAATATAATACAAACATACATTTTAAATAGTTCTCTATATCAATGACTGAACGGAAAAAATTCATGTGCAGCTGACATGGTGGGTGGGGTACGGCGATTTTAGTGATTTTTTCAAAATAAGCGCGATTCTTACGGCAGTTAAAAACCTGGACCGATTTGCATTTTAGAAGCCCTGCTGTGTAGAGTAACATTTTCTGTATTTCATTATGACCTGGAGCAGTCATTGTTCTCCCACTGCTGATGCCATCTGGACATAAACATGGTGATCACATATCCTGGAGTGTTTCCTATGGGCATGTGGAACACCCTCTAGGAATCTAATCAACAGTAGGAGTAGGAGGCTCCCATATATCTCAGTAACTTCACACACTCAGTGGAAGAGTTCTAAATTAACTAAATATTTAACCCTTAACTCGATACATATATATAATGGACTGTTCTTTCTTTGAATTAAGACCATTCCTTTTATGTAACAAAGGGGTGTTTTGGAGAAATTGACTGATCAGCAGCCAGACGTTACTCGCAGGCTGATCTGGGTTTACAATGGACACAGAGGCTATTATAATTGTGCTTAGCTGGTTAAGGGTTAAGATGGACATAAAACCGCCATAATGTCAGACAAATTTTATCGTCAAAACATCATGTGATGTCATGTCCTTTAGCATCAAAATGTCATAATAACATCATGTCATCAACAACAATAACATCATGTCATCAACAACAATAACATCATGTCATCAACAACGTTGCTTTAAAAAAAAAGAGACTGATTTGAAAAATATTAATATTTTAAAATTTGGTAAATAATAAGCTTATGTCAGACTTAGATCTGGATGAATTTATACTGGTTTCCTATGATATCAAGGGTTCTGTGGTATCACAGTAGTGTCAAATCTATAAAAGCGTAGGCATCTCTGCTAAAACATGATACTTATTTTATAGATGTGATGATTTTAGGTACATACAATAAAATAATTGAAAAAAATAAGTATATTTATCATAAATAGACGGATATTACAAAATAATGCAAAAATGTTGACAATTTCCTTATCATCTTCAAAATGCATCACCCTTAGTCTCAATAAATGCAGTTTTCATTACCTTGAAGGTTATAAAATTCATTAATTTTTAGTCAGATGAGTCTCTTGTACATTATTGTTTCTAGAAATGGTCACTCATTGCATCTTATGCCAGTTACTAACAAATACAGGATGCACAATATGGGCATACCGTGATACCATAGACCTTTAAAATAATAAGCTCAATGAGGGTACCCTTCTTTTCAAATCTAATTCTGACATTTTTACGTAAAATTGATTGCATTTTATATCATAACAATTTAGTAGAAGGTTCACAGAAAGCATCTGAGGTTCATTTTTCTTTAAATATTGTTTACAGTGTATTTTTTTCGTCAAACCATTTAAGTACCTTGATACCATAGAACACCATGCTATATAAATAAATAAAATAGTTTCAATTAACAAAATGTGCATAGTGTTACAGAGTTAATACATTTTATATATACATACAATAGAATATGAAATCGGTGTTTGACACAGCTAACAACAGACTTCTGTAGTTGACTTAAAAATACCTAAGTGCGAGATAAACAATAATGTATAATTCAATTGGTAATTCACTGGATGATTTATACCCATGTAATGGTTTTATTTTAAATATCATTCAATGAAAATAAATATAATAAATAATTTAATTGAATTAAACACTCGCTACGCTCATTTTTGAAACCTACGCCTCTGACCTCTAGTCAACTATGACTACATAATTTACCCAAATATCGACATTACGTGGTCCGAGTATTAACTTTCATACCCCATCCAACCCCTTCTCCAAGAAGCGAAAACGGGATTGGCTGGGGTATAAAATAAAACTTTAATTTCGGTGTTAAAAGGTTGCATATTGTAAAATTAAAACATTTAATGGGTAATTCTAAACAGGTTATCGCATTTTTTTTTTCAAAAAAAAAGAGTTTTTAAACGTGTTATATTGTCGAAATATCCGTTATTCAATCCTGCTAAAATAAGCTTACCCATCACTAAATGAAATTAAGGCGGGACCACGTAATGAATTAAGCAGTTTATTTTCATAACTTTGATATAAGAGCCCTTTTATACCAACTCATTTTAAGACTAGAGTCCAAATAATTATTTTTTATAAACTTTGACATGGTGTGTGTCAGAATACATTTTAAAATTGATGATATTTATTACAGAAGCTAAGGCGGCTTTGAGAACTAGTGTCGCCATGGCATTTGACGACATGGAGGCAATGTTGGCCAACTTGACAGCTTCCCTCGACCCCGTAGGAGAATGAGCATCCCTAAAACTCATGACCATGTGGAGAAGGATGTTGGCTTCTGTCAACTAGGGATTGTCCCAAATAGTGTCAGAGATTTAAGGCAAATTTTGAAATGAAAATGGTGATATTTTTATATGAAGTAAAGAAGGACATTTCCATCTGCTAAGTGAGATACTGAGTAAAACGGTGACAGCACCGCAGATGTCAAATGTAAGAAAAATGATGCTCAATTTTAATGTGGTAGAATTGACAGATATGTTTTGGCTGTTTCTTGTGTGATCATAAAATGTACTACGACATTGAAATAAATGTACCACAACATTGAAATAAATGTACCACGACATTGAAATGAGTATGTCATAATGTAGTTGACATGGATTGATGTTTGTAACTGGACAGTAATTTGAAGAATATCACAGAATGATACATGTGCCATTCTTCATATTTCTACGACTCCATGCCCGTATAAACTTATCATTAAAGTTCCCCGGCCATGTTTTGTTTCATGAATATGTTTATGGTTATTTACATCGAAATCAAGACACAACGATAGATATTTACAATTCACACATTGCAATATCTGTGAAAAGCCAGAATAAGATTTTATTTGATGACGTAGAAAATTTTGAACGAATTAATCCACAGGTAAATGTATTTATCAATTATCTGGCAACAGTTGTGCAGCTATACAGTTCAGATTTACCTCATTTCCCGGTGCAGTCACGCAGTGGTAAAAGTAGTATCTACGTCATGCAAATAATACTTATTTTTGCATACAACTTAATAGCTGTTTTAAATATATGTCTACCTCCGAGACTATCAAGAAATGTTCATATGATGTTTAAGAGTTAAATGTGTTAATGGATGATACTACAAAAAGGGTGACCATTCATCTTTAATCCATCGATCTGTCTTTAAATCCAACTCATGCCTGGGACCTATTTGTAGATATGGTACCTCATACTGACTGAGTCCATTAGATCAAAGTCACATTATATACACAGGAAAATATCTAGGCATGAAATTCACATGATTTACATATGGGCCACATATGTATTCCAGGTAATAATTTCATATGAAAGTAACACGTGTAATACATATGAAAAAAATAAAGATCTAGGTATGATAAGGGACAAAATTGGCTCCCAATATTGAAAGTTTTAATGCACAAGTTTTGAATATCTAGTTTAGCTACAAATGAACTGAATCAATATTAAAACTCATTACAAGTACGTTTGAAGGCTCTAAATGAGTTTAAGAGCCTCGCAAACTATGCCTTTTCTTTCAAAGAATGACATTTTTATTAATTTTCGCAGTTTTCGATCAGTTTTTGGTCTTGTAAATACAGAGCGAACCCTCGAGCACAGCTGAATTTTTGTTGAAACAGGAACTTGATAGGGATGCATCATCAGCCAAAAAACTGTGTGCTCTATATTTTTAGGATTCAAATCTTGCCCAGAAAGGTCCAAAATCTACAAAATATAAAAAAAAATGCCAAAAATGCCCTTTTTTGAGACCCTATTAATTTGCCCAGAAAGGCCCAAAATCTACAAAATATAAAAAAATTGCCAAAAATGCCGTTTTTTTGAGACCCTATTAATTCTTCTAGATAAATAAAATAAATAAAAATATATTTTAAAGATAGAATATGATCTATTTACTTCAATATGCGCAACAGATTATATGTAAATATTATTTCTTTGCATTTTGAACATATTGGGGGCCAAAATACCCCCTTATCATACCTTGTCCTTTTACTAAATAAAACTTAAAACAGCTTGTGTAACCAATATTCTACACAATTTGTATAAATGCTCTATGTATTTTATGTACAGAAGTTACACATGAAATACATATGTATACATTTCATATGTGGCACAGGTGTATTATTTTAACATGAATAATATATGTGGTCAATATGTGACACATATCGGCATTTACATAAGAAAATAACACATATGTGACATACGTCACAACATTTCCCCTGTGTATCATAGAACATTTTTAAGACATACTAACAACTCCCTAACAATGCAAATATAAATCTTCTTTCCCTTTGTAATTAATTCATAATTTAATATTTACATTTCCATTGCATTGTCCTTAAATGAAACACTTAAACATGTTGCATTTTAATTCCCAGTGAATAACATTTACTTTTGGGGCGGAGCTAAAACGAGGTGCGGTTAATTTGTCTGATGAACTTGCTTTGATTTTATATTAACGTCATCTTGACATTCTTGTGCTAACTGCCGCAGGTTGCTATAAAAAAAGCGTGCAATATTGGCAATATTGCTGTTCCAACAGTATGTATTACACAATGTTCCCACTGGTCCTTGAAAGTACTTGAATTTGGAAGAAAAAAAATCAAGGCCTGGAAAGTGCTTGAAAATCTGATAAGGTACTTGAAAGTCCTTAAATTCTGGATTTTTGGTGTTCATCCCAAAAATGGCTACTGGTTGTGCGTTCCTAGAATATTTATTGCTGTTTTGGGATTGCGCGAATATTAGTCCTTGAATTTTGGAAAAAAGGTCCTTGAAAACTCCTTGAATTTGGCCTTCCAATAAGGGTGGGAACCCTGATTACAGCTTTAAAACCCTATTTTTAGCACAAATACAGCATATTTACATTATTAAAGTCTGTAAAACAGATGGAACAAACAATGTAAATATTAATTCGATATTTCAATCTTTCTACAGGGTATGAAAAACATTAGGCTAGTTTAATGTGCGTGAAGCTCAAAGGCGATAGTTTAATGTTCTTCACATGTTTGTGTGTTCTTCCTTGCTAATATTTTATTAAAGAAAATATAATAGAATATGACCTGTCATTCTCACTTAACGGTAACAAGACGACAGCCAAAAACAAACAAATAGTTAATACTTCATTCCACATCATCACTTCCATTTTGGTCCCTTTATAGAAAACAACATTATTTTCATGTTTTTAGCTTACCTGAGCCGAAGGCTCAAAGGTGAGCTATTGGGATCACTCTTCGTCCGTCCATCCGTCGTCGTTAACTTTTGCTTCAAACGACTTCTCCTCAGAAACCGCGTGGCAAATTTGACCAAACTTTACTTGGATGATCCTTGGGTGAATGCTTTTTAGATTTGTTAAAATAAGGTCAGCGCGACATCCAAGATGGCCACCATTACCATATATGGTCGAAACCTTAAAAAATCTTCTTCTCAAAAACCGCTGGACAGATTTCAACAGTTTTTCGTTTAAAATGATCGCCAACGCCTAGACTATCAAGTTTGTTCAAATGAAGTCCCCGGGGTCAAAAATGGCCATGCCCCGGGGGTCCAAAGTTTGTATATTGAGGTTTTGCATGTTTTTCATATAGACATATAGGAAAAAACTTTAAAAAATCTTCTTCTCTGAAACCACAAGGCACAGAGGTCTCATGTATTGCATGTAGCATCAGCTTATGGTCCTCTACTAAGTTTGTTCAAATGGTGACCCTGGGGTCAGATTTGTTCCTCGCCCCGGTGGTCACAGTTTTACATAGACTTATATAGGAAAAAAATTATAAAATCTTCTTCTCGGAAACTACAAGAGCCAGAGGTTTGATATTTTGCATTTACTATAAGCTTATGGTCCTTTTGTTCAAATGGTGACCCTCGGGTCACATTTGGCCCCGCCCTAAGGGTCACATGTTTTACTTAGACATGTATAGGGAAAGACTTAAAAAAATCTTCTCCTCTGAAACTGCAAGAGCCAGAGGTTTGTTCAAATGGTGACCCTGGGGTCAGATTTGTTCCTCGCCCCGGTGGTCACAGTTTTACATAGACTTATATAGGAAAAAAATTATAAAATCTTCTTCTCGGAAACTACAAGAGCCAGAGGTTTGATATTTTGCATTTACTATAAGCTTATGGTCCTTTTGTTCAAATGGTGACCCTCGGGTCACATTTGGCCCCGCCCTAAGGGTCACATGTTTTACTTAGACATGTATAGGGAAAGACTTAAAAAAATCTTCTCCTCTGAAACTGCAAGAGCCAGAGGTTTAATATTTTGTATTTGCTATAAGCTTATAGTTCTCTACCAAGTTTGTTCAAATGGTGACCCAGGGGTCAAATTTGTCCCCACCCCAGTGGTCACTGTTTTACATAGACTTATATAGGTAAAAAAAAAAAAAATCTTCTCAGAAACTACAAGAGCCAGAGGTAGCATTTACTGTAAGCTTATGGTCCTTTACCAAGTTTGTTCAAATGGTGACCCTCGGGTCACATTTGGCCCTGCCCCAAAAGTCACATGTTTTACATAGACATGTATAGGGAACTACTTAAAAAACTTCTCTGAAACTGCAAGAGCCAGAGGTTTAATATTTTGCATTTGCTATAAGCTTATGGTCCTCTACCAAGTTTGTTGAAATGGTGACCCAGGGGTCACATTTGGCCCCGCCCCGGGGGTCACAGTTTTACATAGGCTTGTATAGGGAAAAACTGAAAAAAAATCTTCTTCTCTGGAACCACATGGCACGGAGCTCTCATGTATTACATTAAGCATCAGCTTATGGTCCTCTACTTAGTTTATTCAAATGGTGACCCAGGGGTCAAATTTGTCCCCACCCCGGGGGTCACAGTTTTACATAGACTTATATAGGGGGGAAAAAAAATCATCTCGGAAACTACAAGAGCCAGAGGTAGCATTTACTGTAAGCTTATGGTCCTTTACCAAGTTTGTTCAAATGGTGACCCTCGGGTCACATTTGGCCCCGCCCCAAGGGTCACATGTTTTACATAGACATGTATAGGGAAAAACTTAAAAAACTTCTTCTCTGAAACTGCAAGAGCCAGAGGTTTAATATTTTGCATTTGCTATAAGCTCATGGTCCTCTACCAATTTTGTTCAAATGGTGACCCTGGGGTCACATTTGGCCCCGCCACATAGGCTTGTATAGGGAAAAACTGAAGAAAAAAATTCATCTCTGGAACTGCAAGAGCCAGATGTTTAATATTTTGCATTTGCTATAAGCTTAAGGTCCGCTTCCAAGTTTGTTTAAATGGTGACCCTGGTGTCAAACTTGGCCGCGCCCTTGGGGGTCACAGTTTTATATAGACATATATATAGGAAAAAAACAATCTTCTCTGAAACTGCAAGAGCCAGAGGTTTAATATTTTGCATTTACTATAAGATTATGGTCCTCTACCAAGTTTGTTCAAATGGTGACCCTGGGGTAAAATTTGACCCCACCCCTCACAGTTTTACATTAAAGTCTTCTTCTCTGGAACTACAAAAGCCAGAGGTTTAACATTTTGCATTTACTATACTCTTATGGTCCTTTACCAAGTTTGTTCAAATGGTGACCCTGGGTTCACATTTGGCCCCGCCCCAGGGGTCACGTTTTACATAGACTTGTATAGGGAAAAACTTAAAAAATCTTCTCTAAAACCACAAAGCACACAGCTCTCATATATTACATGTAGCCCTGGGGTCACATTTGGCTCTGCCCAAGGTGTTACTCTCTAGCACCTTCATTTTGTATTTGATCTTTACCAAACTTTGTCAGGGTCTTAAACTGTCTATATCAATGTTGTTATACACAACAGAGCCCACATTTCTTGAACAATCTTAACCAAACTTGCACAGATTGTATATGACCATAAGATTTCGAAGAAGTTCGATAATGTGCCAGTACTCCGGTGATCGCTTTAGGGCCATCTTGGCCCTCTTGTATTGGTTCAAATTTACTCGGGTGAGCGATATAGGGCCATCATGGCCCTCTTGTTTAAGCATAGTATCTGTTATGTCTGTTGTTTGTATGTTTTGTATCATATCAAAGAGTGTGAATTGACTGTGATATCTAGTCAATAGTACCATTTGGAAAAACAAGTTGATTATATGTGTTTTATTTTTGCTGTCACCCCCAACTGTCGCTGTGTGCTAACACGAGTTTATGTATACAACTATGGATTGCTTATGTATGGCTACATTTAGGTGCTATTTATGTATTTTAATGCCTGTAAATTTTGTTTCAATGCTAATGTCATCTGTACATTACAATGAGACATTATGGTACTGTGTTGTAATTAGGAATACATTATTGTAAATGAACTTCTAAGGTAAAGTGAAAGTTCTATTTTCAGATCACCTGAGCCGAAGGCTCAAGGTGATCTATTGGGATCACTCTTCGTCCGTCGTCGTCATCGTTAACTTTTATTCAAACGACTTCTCCTCAGAAACCTCTTGGCTAATTTTGACCAAACTTCACATGGGTGATCCTTAGGTGAATGATTTTTAGATTTGTTAAAATTAGGTCAGCATGACATAGACATGTATAGGGAAAAACTTAAAAAATCTTCTTCTCTGAAACTGCAAGAGCCAGAGGTTTAATATTTTGCATTTGCTATAAGCTTATGGTCCTCTACCAATTTTGTTCAATTGGTGACCCTGGGGTGACATTTGGCCCCGACCCGGGGGTCACAGTTTTACATAGGCTTGTATAGGGAAAAACTGAAAAAAATCTTCTTCTCTGGAACTGCAAGAGGCAGATGTTTAATATTTTGCATTTGCTATAAGATTAGGGTCCTCTACCAAGTTTGTTCAAATGGTGACCCTGGGGTCAAATTTGACCCTGCCCCGTGGATCACAGTTTTACATAGACTTATATAGGAAACGCATTAAAGTCTTCATCTCTGGACTGCAAGAGCCATAGGTTTAATATTTTGCATATACTCTTATGGTCCTTTACCAAGTTTGTTCAAATGGTGACTGTGGGGTCACATTTGGCCCCGCCCCAGGGGTCATGTTTTACATAGACTTGTATAGGGAAAAACTTAAAAAAGTATTCTTCTCCGAAACCACAAAGCTCTCATATATTACATGTAGCCCTGGGGTCACATTTGGCCCTGCCCCAGGTGTTACACTCTAGCACCTTCATTTTGTATTTGATATTTACCAAACTTTGTCCGTGTCTTTATATCAATGTTGTATTTGACCATACTCAGGTGATCGATTTAAGGCCATTTTGGCCCTCTTGTTGTTGTTGTTGTTGATGTTGTGTTGCTGTTTTAACTGTTGTAGCTTTATATGAAGGAAGAAACATTTGGTTGTGAAAATAAACTGACTATTACTCGCCAAGATAAATAAATATTACCTATTTAAATCTATTTTTCTATTATTGGTTTATTATGTTGTTTTGATTTTTAAAACAAACATTTTAAAACACCATGTTGAGTGTTTATACTCACCGATCCTTGTTAGTCTATAAAGTTAAGACTTTATATAAATATAATACCAAATAAAATTTAGTAAGCTTTATTCGATGTTAATACCTACATTTGTGAAAACTGCCATTGAACCTGTTACAGATAAATAATATTTAACAAATAATACATTATTCATTATATTATACTGAATCTGTAAACTATGACTCGGACTCGGAGACCGGTCACTGTCACAGAATATTAACCAGATGACGTCATGTTGCACAAAGAAGGAAATATGCAAATGAGGGAGAGAGAGTTTTTTCGTCGATTTCCATAACCATTAAAATACCGGATTACAGAAATCAATGAGGTAGTTCGTTGTTCGGCGTCATACGGAGAAGACCCGATTCAACATACGACGTCATCATACAGATTTTAGATGACATACAACAACGTTATATATAGGCAGCGACACTAATAAATGTGGCTTATGAGGCTTTTCTTTAAAGTTATGTGATAAATAGAACAGTAAGAATATCACATTTATGCCTATTTAATACTGAATTTATTAAACTCGTAGAATAAAACCGACATGATGCTCGGCACAGCCTCGTTCAATACATTCAATATTAAACAGGCACTCGTGTTAGACCCTCTCTTTATAAGGTTGTTTTATTTTATTTAAGAAATAGAATATCATTTACGGTGAATTATTGTGTTCTATATCACAGCTTGGGAACATTGGTTTACAATTGAACGACAAACCGTGATATATGACACGATAATTCACCGTAAACTGTGTTCTATTTCTATTCTAATACCCATAAAATGTGAAAATAGTGCACACAACTGAAATCTTTCGCATTACCTTGCTTACTCTCCTAACATTACAGTGATATATCGTTGAATATACCGAGATATTTTAAACTAGGTTATATAGTGCGAGTGTATTAGAATGGATGGTATTTTAGCTCTACTGGAGCTTGTGTGAAGACTTGTTGTCTGTTGTCAGTCAAATGTTGAGCGCAGTAAGCGTTTATCTTGTTTACACGTAACATTTTATGAAAGGTTTCTGATTTTTACAAAATTATATTTGAAAGCTGGTTTCAATAAAGTCTCTTGTTTGACATGTGCATTAGGGGGTTATTGCCCTTGATTTTGTCAAAATAATTGAATTTAAGTTTGTTTAATTGATCATTAGCTCGACTGATCAGAGATCAGCAGAGCTTATGCCGTGGTGCGGCGTCCGTCCGTCTGTCCGTCCGTCTGTCTGTAAACTTTTTTTTGTAGCGACTACTCCTCTGAAACTACTGAATGGATTTTCATGAAACTTTACAGAAATGTTGCCCATGAAGTCAGGTTGATCCTAGCAAAAATTCATGTTGATGTGAAATCCAAGATGGCCGCCAGATCTAAAAATAGGTTTTTAAAAAACAAGTTTGTAGCGACTACTTCTTGAAAACTATAAGTGATATTGATATGGGACTTTTTCTAAAATGACCAGCATGACATGATGTTGGTCCTTGTCGAAAATCGTTTTGATTCGACGTTTAACATGGCTGCCAGCGGCCATCTTTGTTTACATAGAGTTATATAATGAAAACTTGTAGCGACTGCTCCTCTGAAACTACTTGACGGATTTTCATGAAACTTCACAGGAATGTTGCTCTTGATGTCTAATTGATCCTAGCAAAATTTGTAGCGACTACTTCTTGAAAACTATAAGTGATATTGATATGGGACTTTTTCTAAAATGATCAGCATGACATGATGTTGGTCCTTGTCAAAAATTGTTTTGATTCAACGTTAAACATGGCTGCCAGTGGCCATCTTTGTTTACATTAGAGTTATATAGTAACAATTTGTAGCGACTACTCCTTTGAAACTACTTGGCGGATTTTCATGAAACTTTACAGGAATGTCTAATTGATCCTAGCAAAATTTCAAATCGGCCAGAAATTCAAGATGGCCGCCACAGCTAAAAATAGATTTTTAAAAAAGAAGTTTGTAGCGACTATGTCTTAAAAACTAATATGAAATAGGCAACTACCTATGTAACGGGCAAAGCAATTTGATAGCATGTACACTTTTTACCCATCTCTATTTTAAGGGTCAGAACTTACTATAAATTTGATCAGATCTTAATCTTAAAGTCAGGAAATAGTTATAGATAGATCTTTGCACAAATATGTAAATAAATATATTTGTAAGGCCTAATAAAATAATACCCTTGTTTACTGCAACAATAAGTAGTGGGTAGGAAGGTTAGCTTTTTGTTTTATTTTGTATCTGTAATAAGACTTAAAACACGAGAACAATAAGATACGGATAGATTTGAGTGCATACTTTATTTGATCTTTTACACAGAAAATATGCGCAAGCATTTCTGGTGCAGTTTTTGTGTGAGTCGGTGTATTTCAATTTTCGGGGGCTAACAAACTGAACAGTTTTCGGAAAAAATAGATTTGTTTTATTCTCATAAAAGATTTCGACAGCGTTTTAAAGGAGATGGTCCGGTCACGGTGAACACATGTTTATTTGTAATCCGAGCATTCTCTGACCGAACCACTGTAGATAATCTCAGAGAATCTAGCAACATGTTTATTATTTATTCTAGCATGTCCAACGGAATGTAAGACTTTTTTTTGTAAGTGTATACATAAAATTGAAATATCAAGGTGCTGTTTGTTGGCTTAAATACCCATCAAAATACATAGGATGTTTTTTCTATGTTTAATGAATGAGACTCATAGGGTAGGTAGGTAGTCTAGGCCGTTTAACCCTTTTTCGCAGCGGTCCGTATAAGGCCACTTCCCCACCCAAATTACTTTGAAAATCATGCAGTTTTCCCCATTTTTTAAACTTAATTAACTCTGAAAATGTCATTTCCCAGTCATGGATCTTTCCCACATTCTAGGCCAAAATGCCCCTTTCCAGACCTCAGTTTTTTTTTAACCTATTTAACAGGGGCCGAAATTCGGCCTCTTCCCAATTGCAAAAACCTCTATTTTTTCCCTTTTTTTTTTCTTCTGGTAATTAAGTGACATACTTTACATAGTTTGTATGTTAAAATAACTCAGTTCTAAAACCTAATCAATATTTAACCTAAAACTACATTTTAATGAAATTTGCCCTTAAAAACACATTTCCCAAAACTACGAAAATCACGCTATTTTTTTCCCAATTTGGACAGTCTGGCGCTTATTTTCCCTAAATTCAGCAGGCCTAGACCTTTTCCCAATTTCCTTTAAAAAAAGCCCCGGACCTAGTAAAAGGCTCTCGTGGTGTTGAGGAGGGGGAGTAGCAAGTTTTTTTCATCTCTTAAACTGTTATTATTTAAAAAAAAAAATTGTTATCTGTTTAGTGTTATTGAGAATATTTAATTAATCTTTGTTACCTGTTATTATCAAATTCTTACTCCAGTCCCCATCCATTCCATACACAATTAATCATTCATCAAAGTACTTTGACCGTTATCTAGTCAGTGCCTGTTTCATATTAAAACATTATTGTTACATTTTTAACTTGCGATTAAGGTAAACATATGTGTATTCAGCGGCGTAGCCAGCGATACGCACTTACGCACGTGCGTAACATCGATTTGAAAAGTGAAAAAATAATTATGGCCAAAAATGGCATAAAAATCGAAGGCTAACTTAACTCCTGACATATGTTTTTTACATTTTTAAAGAAATTATTTTACCCTAGAATTTTAGAAACGCTAACAAGAAATATGCAACAGAGCTGTTAATTTGTTTGTTTATTAAACGAAAACATTGCACAGCAAGGTCACTTGATTCGTATTTTCCATAAAAATAGCGGAGAATATGGCCTGTGACATGTAATAGCCGCACGTCGTAGAGAACGCTAACGCGCTGTGGAAACTTTCTTTACGACGTGTGAAACTTACGACCTATACCGATTCCGACGTGCGAAACGTACGATCTACACCGATCACAGACGCTTCAAAATTGAAGCGCTTCACAGTCCTAGAAATACTTAAAAACATATAGAAAACTCCTGGGTACACGCAATCCTTCATAAAAATGTAAGCATTCTTCAAAATTAATTATTTCTGTTAACAATGGAACGCCGGTAAGTTACTTTTGGCTTTAAACTGTTAATCACGTCTGCGTGACTTCATCGTGAGACAGGAAGCGGGTCAAAAATGCGACCGGAAGTTTCAAAATGGCGTCGTCCGCGTCGTCTGCCATCTTGGAGACAAAATTCAAGTTTGACGCACTACGAAAATGAAAATTAGTAGCGTTAGTTAGTGAGTATTTAAGATATTCATTCCCATGCATACATGTACATACATGTAACCTATAGTCGGGCTTCGCCCGACCTGCCTTCGGCAGGTCGAGCTTTGCCCGTATAAGTGATATCGATATGGGACTTTTTGTAAAATGATCAGCATGACATGGTGGTTATCAGAGTCAAACATTATTTTGATTCAACGTTAAACATGGCTCCCAGTGGCCATCTTTGTTTACATAGAGTTATATGATGAAAACTTGTAGCGACTACTCCTCTGAAACTACTTGACGGATTTTCATGAAACTTCACAGGAATGTTGCTCTTGATGTCTAATTGATCCTAGAAAAATTTCAGGTCGGCCGGAAATTCAAGATGGCTGCCATGGCTAAAGATATATTTTCAAAATACAAGTTTGTAGCGACTACTTCTTGAAAACTATAAGTGATATTGATATGGGACTTTTTCTATAATGATCAGCAGGACATTTCTGATTGTTCGCTAGTTTTAGTAAACCGTTTATAGAATTATTACAGAGTTGGTGCCCTTGATTAAGTCAAAATAATGGAATTTCAGCTTGTTTACATGGTTAATAAATGGCTTCTGATTTTCACAAAATTTGATAAGGTTTGTTTCAATAAGATATTTGATGGGTTTGACAATAAACAAACTGGCGAGTGCATTACAGACTTGTTGCCCTTGATTATGTTAATATAAGGGAATTTCAGCCTCGGGATAACAGAAGTAAACGGTCTCTGATTTTCACATTTTGTGATTTGAAGGTTTGTTTCAGTAATGTCCTGTCCATTACTCCTAAACAGCTTGAGATGATATTAAGATGAAACAATGTTTCATATGTCAAAGGTCAAGGTTAGTGGTCAAGGTCATACATTTTTACGTCTGATCCATAACTGCTTGATTGCTTATTTCATATTGAATTGAATTGAATTGGATTTTATAGTCGCACCAACAGCTTTGATACTGAGTAATAAGCCTCTTCCTTTGTTCCTTTGTTTAATTAAGCCCCGTGTGGTTCCCGGGGGCCCCGTTTGGTCACGGGGCAAAGAATAGGGCCATTGCAGATCCCTTTGGAGGGGTATGGAGAGGGGTAGAATCCCCCCCAAATTCATGTTCATTTTATCATTTTTAGTTTATGTTCATTAAAGGTCTTCATCATGATCCCTGCATTGTTTCAGGTGCCATCTCGCTCACATCAAAAGGGCAGTGGCAGAAAAACAATAAACGTGGCTCCAGCTTAAAGGGAGTTTCTACAACAGAATTTGCAGCAACTCTGCAGTTCAGGGTGAGAAGGTTCTAGGCCCATTTTCCATATTTTATCTCGATGTACATGGAGGATAAGCCTGGCATGTTCATGCCTGTTAGGCGCCATATAACCTTTCATGTGTTGGTGTGCCTTAAAACCCAATTCAATTCAATTGTTAAATTAATTTAACATGTATTCTTTTGAAATGTTTTGTATACGTTATATTGAGAAACAATGTTACTGGTCACATTAATAAAAAATAAATTATGTTCCTTTATTTAGTAGCCAGTAAAGCGATACATGTATAAGTGTTATGTTAATGGCTGAGAAGCGTTATATGTAAGAAGTAAGGTGTGACCATCACCATGTTGTGTTTGTTAACTTTATACTGTTTGAATATTTACTTTGCATCTTTTATAAAATGAAATATTTTTTTATATTTTTATATAGGGTTTTTAAAACACACTGTTTAATGTCTATTATATAAAACAAATGTATTCTTTTTATGTGGGAGGGCATATAGTGTTGCCCTTGTCACACTTTCTTATGTATGCCACACTTTCCTTTATATGTGACACTTTTTTTGTCCATACTTCTACTGATATTCTCAGCAGATGTTGGCAATACTTGGTATCAGTGTGAATTGTAGTTGCATATCGTTGTGCTGGTCCGGTCTGTTGACATTCATCGGAATAACTGCCTGTTTCCAGCTGATGTCTTACAGCGGGGACATTCAGGTCCACATGCACACTTCTAGATTTTAAATGATTTTAAATGTGTTCAATGTCATATAAACCATAAACATGATATTGATTGTGAAAAAATAGGTTGTGAATATACATGTATACACGAAACACATTACATATGACGTCCACACAGTACACATGACCTATAGGTTCTACACAATATGCATGCATAAATGGTCCACACAGCACACTTATATGTGACCTGTATGGTTCATACATATAAGGGATACACAATACACATATATGAACTGTAGGGTCTACACAATATACATAGACATACAGTCCACACGGTACATATATACGTATGTGACTTACAGGGTCTACACAAAACATTTACCGGTATATATACATGTAATATTTTAAGTGCCATACATTAAACATATAATTATGCAGAGGCATAGCGTGGCATACTCCCTTACCCCCGGGAGTAACTTGGAAAAATAAAAATAAAACAGCAAAAAATCTTAAAAAGTGGAAAAATACAATAAAAACAAAGGGGGTTGGGGAGTGGGGGGTAAGGGTTAAAAATTACAATTTTTTTGCGAGCATAAAATGTCTATATTCCTGATCAATATCGCTTATACGAGCACTATTTTGGTTCAAAGATGAAAAAGAAATATCTTAGGAGGCCCCATCTTTACACTTTACACCTTGTATTAGGAGTGTTGAAAGCAGGCCATGCTATGCCCCTGTTATGTATAAACCATATAGATTCTACACAATATGCATAAACATGTGGTCCACACAATACACATATATGTATGTAATTATGTATAAACTCTAAGGTTCTACACGATAGGCATAAACATATGGTCCACACAATACACATATATATGTATGTAATTATGTATAAACCCTATAGGTTCTGCACGATATGCATAAACATGGTCCACACAATACACATATATATGTATGTAATTATGTATAAACTCTAAGGTTCTACACGATACGCATAAACATATGGTCCTCACAATACACATATATATGTATGCAATTATGTTTAAACCCTATAGGTTCTGCACGATATGCATAAACATGGTCCACACAATACACATATGTAATTATGTATAAACCCTATAGGTTCTACACGATATGCATAAACATATGGTCCACACAATACACATATATATGTATGCAATTATGTTTAAACCCTATAGGTTCTGCACGATATGCATAAACATGGTCCACACAATACACATATGTAATTATGTATAAACCCTATAGGTTCTACACAATATGCATAAACATATGGTGCACACAATCAGGGGTTCCACTAATTTTCAAATCAAGGAAGTTCAAACTTCCTTCATGTCAATTTTGGAAGTTCAAGGGAAAATTTAAGGAAGTACACACTTAACGCGACATCACCGTTCGAATAAGTGTTTGTGTTAATAAAATTTAAATAACTATGCATAGTTCATGTTCTTTAAATGTGTTTTTAAAACATTTAAAGTACATAATTTATGGATATTTTTTAAATTTATTAAATTATTTATTAAATTATTCATTAAATTAAAATATATTAAATAGCTTCATGTTTGTATTAAGTTTACTTTAAGTTTATTGAATTTATCATCATCATGATTCATCAATCATCATCATCATCATCATCAACAACAAAAATCATGGCACTTTGAAGTGTTGTGTGTGTTAATACAATTTAAATAACTATGCATAGTTCATGTTCTTTAAATGTGATTTTAAAACATTTAAAGTACATAATTTATGGATATTTATTAAACCGTATTAATTTAAATAGCTTCATGTTTGCATTAAGTTTCATTGAATGCATCATCATCATCTGTCTGACTGTCATCATCATTATCATAATTATCAACACTTTTCATTGTTTGAAGAACATTGTAGAAAATGAAAACAAAACTGTAGCATATTAACTTTTATTAAATAATTTTTTCTGATGTTGTTTTTATTATGAGTTGCTTATATAAATATCAATAAACATATATACAGTTGCTGCCACGCGGATTACAACTTTTTCGCAGCATCCCCGCGGCCGTTTTTCAATCGAAGTCACAAATCCCCGCGATCGTACCGCGGATTGTCACCCGAAATATCGCGGGGATTCCCCGCGACTGTAAAAATCCAGTCTCGAAAGAAAGAAATCACCGCGATTCTCCGCGATAGATTCGCGGGGGAACGCGGGGGAAATTAGATCACGGATCAATGAAAAATGTAATAAAAATGATAAATACAATGAACAATTTTGGAAGCAATACGTATTTCAAACTTTTAATGCATTTAATAACGTGAGTTTTTCGTTTTTGTTGTCCAAAAGTCGCATTTCTCTTCACCGGACATAAATTGGCTACCCTAAATCCTTTGCGATGTGTGTACCTATTAACAAGTCGGCACTAATAACGGGTTTATGACCCGGAATTCTTTACAATTTTTCGGATTATTTCTGACTAAAGAACCCATCGATGTATTAACCAACAGCAGAATAGTAACATATGTTAAAATAACGATTAATTAAAAATATAATTCTAATTTCCAGTATAAGAATTACTATTTGAATTTTATGTTCAGTCACCGCGAAGTCGGTAATAGGAACCGCCATATAACTATCGTGACCCAGTATACATTATCCGGGCATTTGAATTTTCCGAAAACAAAAATAAAATTGTCTTCTGCTTCGGATTTTTAATAGTTATTGAATAATAATGCATTAAATTGACTGCACAATTGTACATTGATACTGAAGATAAATCGCGGCGATGGCCTGCGATTTCACACCGGGTAAAGCGGTGTGCGAATCAAAACAGATCACGGCGAATCGCGGTGATTGTGTCGGGCATAATTATTCAATCAGTCATCAATTAAACATCAATTAAACGTAATCCACTTTAATCCCATTAATTAATTGCCGCATTTCTTTGAACCCAGAAGCGATGTTTGTTTACATAATACTTGACACAATTCACAATTCAATTTACACACGTGGCTAACCCCATAATAAAACTGGATCCATCCGGTTTCACCTGTCGAACGCTGTCACAGTAACACAGTGGGTGTTAATTTAATCGCTTTACAACTTGGCTGTGCAGCGTTTGGATGTAATTGGACCCGATGGGCGGAGCTATATCGGTGATTTAACCAATTTGACACTGACAGCTGTACGCCCGCGGTAAAGAAAGTCGGCGTACATTGATGTTTTTGGAAGTTCAGTGTACGTCTTTGATCTCAATTTTCGGCGTACAACTCAAATTTTCGGGCGTAATATACGGCCGTACGGCCATTAACGGAAGCCCTGCACAATACATATATACATGTATGTAATTAACAGGTCCACATAATACATATAAGCATATAAGGTCAACACAATACACATAATTATATGTATTACCTACATAATTATGTTCTACATGCATATCGATATATGGTCGAATGAAAGGTGTCTTGGTTTGGTCATTGTCATACATAATTGGTGATATTGTATTGTCATAGGAATTGGTGATATTCTGTTGTAAATTGCTTAGATTTTAATCATTAAAACTGTATTTACACAATAAAATATAACTAAATATTTGACTCATTTATATATAATTAACGTGACAGTTCTAACTATTCTAGCAGAAAATAATGATTGTTGCTCCAGAGTAAATGGTCTACATCACAATATGCAGAAACTCTGCAGTTCTGCAGGTAGGATGGTTCACGGCCCATTCTGCAAATATTTATTTCTGTGTTATCGACGGTGAGCAATGTTCATTCCTTTTCACACCATGTTACCTTTTGTGTTGGTGTGTGCTGTAAAAAACAATTCAATCAATTGATAATTCTTGGAAAAATTATGATGTACCATCGTATGGTCAATGGCATCTGGTTAAATGTATGTCCATCTATTCATGGCATCTGGTTAAATGTATGTCCATCTATTCATGGCATCTGGTTAAATGTATGTCCATCTATTCATGGCATCTGGTTCAATATATGTCCATCTTTTCATGGCATCTGGTTAAATGTGCCCATCTATTCATGGCATCTGGTAAAATGTGTCCCATCTATTCATGGCATCTGGTTAAATATATGTCCATCTATTCATGGCATCTGGTTAAATGTGTCCAGCTATTCATGGCATCTGGTTAAATGTGTCCATCTATTCATGGCATCTGGTTAAATGTATGTCCATCCATTCATGGCATCTGGTTAAATATATGTCCATCTATTCATGGGATCTGGTTAAATGTGTCCATCTATTCATGGCATCTGGTTAAATGTGTCCATTTGGTTAACTGTATGTCCATCTATTCATGGCATCTGGTTAAATGTATGTCCATCTATTCATGGCATCTGGTTAAATGTATGTCCATCTATTCATGGCATCTGGTTAAATATATGTCCATCTATTCATGGCATTTGATTAACTGTATGTCCCATCTATTCATGGCATCTGGTTAAATGCATGTCCATCTATTCGGTTTGGAGTAAGTAGGTCAAGGATCAATGTCACTAAATGAAACTGATTACATTTAGCATCTAAGGTCTACTCAAGCAATCTTCATGAGACTTTGTAAACATGGTTGTATTGAGGAATACAACTATGTAGGTTGGAGTTAGTAGGTCAAAGGTCAAGGTCACAATAAACTTGAACGTTACTTTGACAATGGTTAAATTAACATCCAAATTGTTATCTTTGTTCTACTTGTCCCATCTTCATATTACTTTGTTTATATGTTGAAATTGGGATTCAGTATACACCTACTGAGTTCGAGAAGGTCAAAGATCAAGGTCACGGTGATCTTAAAATTTTACAATAAAAATGGCTTAATTTAAGTTGCTATATCAAATTCTTCTGAAGCAATCATCATTAAACATTGCGTAGATGTTTGAATGTTGTTGATTTTTGTCATTCACCGATTCAGTATAGAGTAGGTAAGTTACAATTCAACGTCGCAGATCGTATGGGTTGGTGTTGTATACTCTTCTTTCCTCTTTTGGAAAAAAGATGTTGAAAAAGGTTTTCAATCAACCATGAACCTGGTGCGTTAGCACTGACAATAGTCGGTAAGCAATGTAAAAAAATACACATAGTAAGAGTGCAACGTAAGAACTATTCAGCACTGTATTAGTAAGACAGCAACTCTCTCTGGACGATGTTTGTCCTGGCCATACTGGTCTTCGTGTAACCAGTCTCAATATCACAGTCTCTCTGGTCGATGTTTGTCCTGGCCATACTGGTCTTCGTGTAACCCATCTCAATATCACAGTCTCTCTGGTCGATGTTTGTCCTGGCCATACTGGTCTTCGTGTAACCAGTCTCAATATCACAGTCTCTCTGCTCGATGTTTGTCCTGGCCATACTGGTCTTCGTGTAACCAGTCTCAATATCACAGTCTCTCTGCTCGATGTTTGTCCTGGCCATACTGGTCTTCGTGTAACCAGTCTTAATATCACAGTCTCTCTGCTCGATGTTTGTCCTGGCCATACTGGTCTTCGTGTAACCAGTCTCAATATCACAGTCTCTCTGCTCGATGTTTGTCCTGGCCATACTGGTCTTCGTGTAACCAGTCTCAATATCACAGTCTCTCTGCTCGATGTTTGTCCTGGCCATACTGGTCTTCGTGTAACCAGTCTCAATATCACAGTCTCTCTGGTCGATGTTTGTCCTGGCCATACTGGTCTTCGTGTAACCCATCTCAATATCACAGTCTCTCTGGGGGTCGATGTTTGTCCTGGCCATACTGGTCTTCGTGTAACCAGTCTCAATATCGCAGTCTCTCTTGTCGATGTTTGTCCTGGCCATAATGATCTTCGTGTAACCAGTCTCAATATCGCAGTCTCTCTGGTCGATGTTTGTCCTGGCCATACCGGTCTTCGTGTAACCAGTCTCAATATCGCAGTCTCTCTGGTCGATGTTTGTCCTGGCCATACTGGTCTTCGTGTAACCAGTCTCAATATCACAGTCTCAATATCACAGTCTCTCTGGTCGATGTTTGTCCTGGCCATACTGGTCTTCGTGTAACCAGTCTCAATATCACAGTCTCTCTGGTCGATGTTTGTCCTGGCCATACTGGTCTTCGTGTAACCAGTCTCAATATCACAGTCTCTCTGGTCGATGTTTGTCCTGGCCATACTGGTCTTCGTGTAACCCATCTCAATATCACAGTCTCTCTGGTCGATGTTTGTCCTGGCCATACTGGTTTTCGTGTAACCAGTCTCAATAACACAGTCTCTCTAGGGGTCGATGTTTGTCCTGGCCATACTGGTCTTCGTGTAACCCATCTCAATATCACAGTCTCTCTGGAGTCGATGTTTGTCCTGGCCATACTGGTCTTCGTGTAACCCATCTCAATATCATAGTCTCTCTGGTAGTCAATGTTTGTCCTGGCCATACTGGTCTTCGTGTATCACAGTCTCTCTGGTAGTCGATGTTTGTCCTGGTCACACTGGTCTTCGTGTAACCCATCCCAAATATCACAGTCTCTCTGGTAGTCGATGTTTGTCCTGGTCACTCTGGTCTTCGTGTAACCCATCTCAATACCACAGTCTCTCTGGTCGATGTTTGTCCTGATCATACTGGTCGTCTAGTAACCCATCTCAATATCACAGTCTCTGGGAGTCGATGTTTGTCCTGATCATACGGATCTTCTTGTAACCATTCTCAATATCACAGTCTCTCTGGGAGTCGATGTTTGTCCTGGTCATACTGGTCTTCATGTAACCATTCTCAATATCACAGTCTCTCTGGTAGTCGATGTTTGTCCTGATCATACTGGTCTTCGTGTAACCAGTCTCAATATCACAGTCTCTCTGGTCGATGTTTGTCCTGGCCATACTGGTCTTCGTGTAACCAGTCTCAATATCACTGTCTCTCTGGTCGATGTTTGTCCTGGCCATACCGGTCTTCGTGTAACCAGTCTCAATATCACAGTCTCTCTGGTCGATGTTTGTCCTGGCCATACCGGTCTTCGCGTGACCAGTCTCAATATCACAGTCTCTCTGGTCGATGTTTGTCCTGGCCATACTGGTCTTCGTGTGACCAGTCTCAATATCACAGTCTCTCTGGTCGATGTTTGTCCTGGCCATACTGGTCTTCTTGTAACCAGTCTCAATATCACAGTCTCTCTGGTCGATGTTTGTCCTGGCCATACTGGTCTTCGTGTAACCAGTCTCAATATCACAGTCTCTCTGCTCGATGTTTGTCCTGGCCATACTGGTCTTCGTGTGACCCATCTCAATATCACAGTCTCTCTGGTCGATGTTTGTCCTGGCCATACTGGTCTTCGTGTAACCAGTCTCAATAACACAGTCTCTCTGGGGGTCGATGTTTGTCCTGGCCATACTGGTCTTCGTGTAACCCATCTCAATATCACAGTCTCTCTGGAGTCGATGTTTTTCCTGGCCATACTGGTCTTCGTGTAACCCATCTCAATATCATAGTCTCTCTGGTAGTCAATGTTTGTCCTGGCCATACTGGTCTTCGTGTATGACAGTCTCTCTGGTAGTCGATGTTTGTCCTGGTCACACTGGTCTTCGTGTAACCCATCTCAATATCAAAGTCTCTCTGGTAGTCGATGTTTGTCCTAGTCACTCTGATCTTCATGTAACCCATCTCAATATCACAGTCTCTCTGGTCGATGTTTGTCCTGATCATACTGGTCTTCTAGTAACCCATCTCAACATCACAGTCTCTGGGAGTCGATGTTTGTCCTGATCATACTGATCTTCGTGTAACCATTCTCAATATCACAGTCTCCATGGGAGTCGATGTTTGTCCTGGTCATACTGGTCTTCATGTAACCATTCTCAATATCACAGTCTCTCTGGGAGTCGATGTTTGTCCTGGTCATACTGGTCTTCGTGTAACCAATCTCAATATCACAGTCTCTGCTAGTCGATGTTTGTCCTGGTCATACTGGTCTTCTTGTAACCCATTTCAATATCACAGTCTCTCTGGGAGTCGATGTTTGTCCTGGTCATACTGGTCTTCTTGTAACCCATCTCAATATCACAGCCTCTCTGCGAGTCAATGTTTGTCCTGGCCATACTGGTCTTCTTGTAACCCATCTCAATATCACATTCTCTCTGGGAGTCGATGTTTGTCCTGGCCATACTGGTCTTCGTGTAACCAGTCTCAATAACACAGTCTCTCTGGGGGTCGATGTTTGTCCTGGCCATACTGGTCTTCGTGTAACCCATCTCAATATCACAGTTTCTCTGGTCGATGTGTGGTCTGGTCATACTGGTCTTCGTGTAACTCATCTCAATATCACAGTCTCTCTGGTAGTCGATGTTTGTCCTGGCCATACTGGTCTTCGTGTAACCAGTCTCAATATCGCAGTCTCTCTTGTCGATGTTTGTCCTGGCCATAATGATCTTCGTGTAACCAGTCTCAATATCGCAGTCTCTCTGGTCGATGTTTGTCCTGGCCATACCGGTCTTCGTGTAACCAGTCTCAATATCGCAGTCTCTCTGGTCGATGTTTGTCCTGGCCATACTGGTCTTCGTGTAACCAGTCTCAATATCACAGTCTCAATATCACAGTCTCTCTGGTCGATGTTTGTCCTGGCCATACTGGTCTTCGTGTAACCAGTCTCAATATCACAGTCTCTCTGGTCGATGTTTGTCCTGGCCATACTGGTCTTCGTGTAACCAGTCTCAATATCACAGTCTCTCTGGTCGATGTTTGTCCTGGCCATACTGGTCTTCGTGTAACCCATCTCAATATCACAGTCTCTCTGGTCGATGTTTGTCCTGGCCATACTGGTTTTCGTGTAACCAGTCTCAATAACACAGTCTCTCTAGGGGTCGATGTTTGTCCTGGCCATACTGGTCTTCGTGTAACCCATCTCAATATCACAGTCTCTCTGGAGTCGATGTTTGTCCTGGCCATACTGGTCTTCGTGTAACCCATCTCAATATCATAGTCTCTCTGGTAATCAATGTTTGTCCTGGCCATACTGGTCTTCGTGTATCACAGTCTCTCTGGTAGTCGATGTTTGTCCTGGTCACACTGGTCTTCGTGTAACCCATCCCAAATATCACAGTCTCTCTGGTAGTCGATGTTTGTCCTGGTCACTCTGGTCTTCGTGTAACCCATCTCAATACCACAGTCTCTCTGGTCGATGTTTGTCCTGATCATACTGGTCGTCTAGTAACCCATCTCAATATCACAGTCTCTGGGAGTCGATGTTTGTCCTGATCATACGGATCTTCTTGTAACCATTCTCAATATCACAGTCTCTCTGGGAGTCGATGTTTGTCCTGGTCATACTGGTCTTCATGTAACCATTCTCAATATCACAGTCTCTCTGGTAGTCGATGTTTGTCCTGATCATACTGGTCTTCGTGTAACCAGTCTCAATATCACAGTCTCTCTGGTCGATGTTTGTCCTGGCCATACTGGTCTTCGTGTAACCAGTCTCAATATCACTGTCTCTCTGGTCGATGTTTGTCCTGGCCATACCGGTCTTCGTGTAACCAGTCTCAATATCACAGTCTCTCTGGTCGATGTTTGTCCTGGCCATACTGGTCTTCGTGTGACCAGTCTCAATATCACAGTCTCTCTGGTCGATGATTGTCCTGGCCATACTGGTCTTCGTGTGACCAGTCTCAATATCACAGTCTCTCTGGTCGATGTTTGTCCTGGCCATACTGGTCTTCTTGTAACCAGTCTCAATATCACAGTCTCTCTGGTCGATGTTTGTCCTGGCCATACTGGTCTTCGTGTAACCAGTCTCAATATCACAGTCTCTCTGGTCGATGTTTGTCCTGGCCATACTGGTCTTCGTGTAACCAGTCTCAATACCACAGTCTCTCTGGTCGATGTTTGTCCTGGCCATACTGGTCTTCGTGTAACCAGTCTCAATATCACTGTCTCTCTGGTCGATGTTTGTCCTGGCCATACCGGTCTTCGTGTAACCAGTCTCTGGGAGTCGATGTTTGTCCTGCACAGTCTCTCTGGTAGTCGATATTTGTCATAATCATACTGGTCTTCTTGTAACCAATCTCAATATCACAGTCTCTCTGGGAGTCGATGTTTGTCCTGATCATACTGGTCTTCGTGTAACCAGCCTCAATATCACAGTCTATCTGGGAGTCGATGTTTGTCAAGATCATACTGGTCTTCTTGTAACCAGCCTGAATATCACAGTCTCTGGGAGTCGATGTTTGTCAAGATCATACTGGTCTTCGTGATTCTATGGTGCTATGACGAGAAGACGCAATGTAATGTTGCTGTTAAATCTTCAATATAAATTCATATGTGGTGGATATTGGTATCAGTTGTACATATCTTTTAATTAAAGGTGCAGTTTGGTTACAAAACATGAATTTATTACAGCCTTAAAGAATAATATGAATTAATATTAATGATTTTTAAACCAAAAACTAACCGAGTCGTCGAGTTTCACCAAACAAAATATGGTTAAAGGGACACACGGCAATCTTGATTTTTTAAAAACTCGCGGCGTCACGTTAGTTTTTCAAGTAACTTAATTTTGTTCAATCATTAATATTTATTATAAGAAGAGTATAAAGCAATTAGTTTTGCATATTATTAACTGTTGATAAAATTGCACCAATAATATATTTAAACCTGTGGTAGAAAAATACGGAAAAAATGAAACTCCGACTTTAATTATATGCAAGCAGGTTTAAAGTCAAATAAATAAATCGAGACGCCAATTTCGATGCTTGACAAACATTTCAAGATTGCCGTGTGTCCCTTTAAACAATTATTAAACTGTATTTTACTAGTATTTCTTTCATTGTTCTTCCAGGTCGCCTCCTGTCCATTTTAGTGATGAGTCTAACTCGTTCAGTATCTATAAATGTATTACTCTGAAATAGGGTGCGTTTCACTTTCCAATAAAAACTGCAAACATAAATTTCATTTTATTAGGTTAAAGGGAATGTAGCGCCACAGCCTAACTATCTTTATTATTGAGAGTTCTGGAAAAAAAAAGAATAAATGTGAAGGATTTTTCAAAATCGGATGATAAACAAAGAAGATATGATTATTTGAAGATTCTTCTTAAACGGATAGCCGCCATTTTGAGAGCTATGACATCACAGTTCTAATGACCATATATGGAATATTTATAAATATGAAACATTACTGATTAATAGGGAAAAAAATGACAGCAACTGTATGAAAAATATGTTTAATGCTTTAAATGACCAGTAAAGGATTTTGCATTAATTTGCAGCGATTTTCTTTGCTTTAAATGATATCGATCATTATTATATAACCTATAAATAGACGCGTTTTCATTGGCTAAAAAGTAATTTTTTAGAAAAAATATCTAGCGATATTGACCTGTTTTTTTGATATTGACCTGTTTTTTTGATATTGACCTGTTTTATATAATTGTTTTTTTGATATTGACCTGTTTTATATAATTGTAAATTGAGGGTTATATAATAAAACAGTTATGGACTTTTCAGCTGTTATACATGATGTTGATATGTACCAAAAAATCATTATTGACCTCGGCTATCGCCTCGGTCAATAATGATTTTTTTGGTGCATATCACATCATGTATAACAGCTGAAAAGTCCATAATTGTATAATATTCCATGTATGGTAATTTGGAACTATGATGTCATAGTTCTAAAAATGGCGTCTCCCATATCCGTTTTAGAACAACCTTCAAATGATCATATCTTTTTTGTTTATCATCCGATTTTGATAATGTTTTCACCTTTTTCCAAGTTTTTTAGAACTCTCAATAATAACGCTTGTTTGGCTGTGGCGCTACATTCCCTTTAATAAACGAGAACGTTCCAAATTATTTAACCATTTTCTCGCAGCTATAGTGGGATGTTTATGTGAGTATAATCTCAGAAATAAAGATAACTACCCCACTATTGATAGGAGAACTACAATATACAATAACTCGTTTGTCCCGTCGTTTATTAAACTCGGAAACTGTCTCAGTTTGCGAGAGAAGACTCTTAAACTCAGTTTTTTTTTTAATTCAGATGTTTCAAAACACTGCTTTATTCGCTATTTTGAGGAATGAGGAATATTTGCAGTCATCTTAATAGCGATTTATATTTTACGAGATTTCTCCATTTGCGAGTGTGGTTTGGAAGCAGAAAATGGTGAAATGTTCAACATTATCTTTTTCACACATATTTAATTTTACTCGCCATTTACGCTTCATTAATTGGTCTAACTCGCTAAAGCTACACACCCTTTACTTTAAATGGTATTAAAACATAAATACTGTAAGGATCATTGACCTCACTCCTAGACATAGTTGTCAACATCGAATATGTATTAAATGGACTGAATATGGATAACGACGTAACCAAATATTGACTTGTGTTTAGTTGTTCGTTCATGCTGCTTGTGTTTGTTTGGACTTGCACTCAATGTTTATTCATGTTTGCAAGTGATTATCCCAGTAAATGTGTGATATTTATCGTAGTTAACGGTACAAATCAACTCCCTCAGCATTCATTTATCATCAGATAACATCCTCTGACACGCTAGCTGATATCCACGTATAATGTTGAATGCTGAATAATTGCTGACACTTGCACATCTTTTATTATATCACTGGGTATGAACTCAGTCAATACAGAAAACGAGTCTCTACAAACCGACTAAATAACTATATAGCATCGTTGAAACACTGTGATATCGATAATCTGTCACAGTGTCTCAACGATGCTATATAGTTATATATATTTGGTCTCTCCTAATATATAGTGAGACTAACCGAAACACGTGCGACACCCATATTATTATAAATGTCATTTGCAGAACCGCACTGCATCCTTACTGAATATTTTAGAGACATGTATTTTCATTGACTGATGGTTAGCCCAACGAACTGTGATTCAGGGTCAACCACGTTACAGCTGAATGTCAGTAGGTGCACCGTCTGCACAATTAAAAACGGGCTGCACTATTAAAAACTGGCGGCACAATTAAAACATGCTTCTTTCAAAATGACCGAACAATACAGAAGCCTTAAGTATATTAGCTGTTCAAAAAATGCTATTAAGCATATAACTACTAGTAATCTTATTGGCTTCTCAAAAATACAATAAATAAACAAGCAGTTGATTAGATGTGTATTCCATAAATAGTGCAACTGTCTCCTTGTCTGCCAATGTCATCCTTACAGTTACATAGTTTAAGGAATACATCTTCAGCTGTCAGATTGAATATAATAAATACGCTTTGGCCACACTTAACAAAATCTTAGTTTGCCCAAACCCGACTTTAGATTTTTTAAATGGGACTTTTTTTCTTTCTACAATGAGGGACTTTATAAAATGCGGGTCCGACAAGATACGACTAACAAAAGAAATTAATCATAGTTTTTACCGAAAAAAATGTTTGGAGTCGGGCCGAGTTTTCGGACCGTTCGTGCAAACAAACGTATTTTTTATTATGGTCTTAGTAGTCTAAAATCGATACTGAGCTAATACATCAGTATACTGCTTCGTTGTTTCTTTTTTTTTTAGAATTCCTTATTAAAATAATAAGAAAACTAACTCCGTCAGCTAGAGGTCTTACAGTAAGTAGTTTCAGGTCGACAAACGCCCAAACAGTCGGTATTTTTGTCTAGCCTGCATGCAGGTTTATACTATCTATCCTAAAGTACTTAACTCAACTGTAATATATCTGATACTGTCGCTTCTCTTCTCGATTTACATCTCTCTTGAAAATGGAGAAATAATTAGCAATATATATAACACGAGAGATGATTTTAATTTTGATATCGTTTGAAACTGATTCGTTTTTAACGAAGGTTTAGTCGAGTTGAGAACTATAATATTCGTAATCTTTGGACAAATAAAATGCTTCTCCATCAGGGATACCGTTACCATGAATTTCGAAACATCTTTGCAAAGTTTTTTTTATCGTAACCCTAATACAAAAGTACCTAAACAACTCTTCTGCGACAATGACTATCACAACCTGAATTATGTTGACGTGATTTATAGACTTCATATCCTTGGCCATAATCACTGTCATAAATCTTTATTAAACTTGCTAACTGTTGATCAAAAGAGGTTATGAACCCATCAGTTTGCAACGCACTGCATGTTTAGTGGTTGACCCATTTACAGTATGCCACTATGCTTTCCTCTTTGATTGTGCGATGGCAGTATATATTGTGGACCCTATGATGACGTATGCCTAAATCCTCAAAGGACGCCATTGATGCTTTTTCTTCAATTTGTCTCGCCGTACCCTAAATGGTTTATTCGCGTGTTGCTCTGGCTTTTGAAAAGTCATTTCTAGTCTCTCTTTTTTTCTGTTCATATATAGTTCATATATATACATTCCGCGTCGTCTATGTGTTATACTTATATTTCCTATTAATCCTGCCTTGTTTGCTAGAGTCTTTATCCTGTGGGGATTTATTGATTTACATTCCCGATTTATTGGGATGATACTAGGGTAAGACTGAAATTTGGTACACCCTTTAACCTGGTTTAACCCCCCCCCCCCCGCCCCCCCCCCCTACCCCCCAGCAGCCTTTTTGTCACTGGCCGTTCGAAGGCGGTAGCCCTATTGTCAACCCGTGTGTGTTTGTGATGTCACATGCCTTGCTTCATATTAACATTCTACTTGTTGTTTGTTTTAATGCGTGTTTGGTAGATTGTGTTCTGTGAAAGCTACAATTTCTGTTTTCGACTTTTATACCTACATCCTGTTTTTCATAAAAAGAGTTAGTTGTCCGGATTATTGGTGTTGTAACTTTTCGGCATGTCCAACACAAAACAGGCATTAAAAAGAACTAGCGCACACACTCGCGCAAATCACTCAGCCGAGATATTAAGTTTTTTTGGAGACGGAATCCTAGTTTCATACTGGTCATCGTGTAACCAATCTCAATATCACAGTCTCTCTGGGAGTCGATGTTTGTCCTGATCATACTGGTCTTCGTGATGCTATCGTGCTATGACGAGAAGACGCAATGTAATGTTACTGTTAAATCGTCAATAAATTCATATGGGTTGGATATTGCTAGCAGTTGTACATATCTTTTAATTAAAGGTGCAGTTTGATTACTAAACATGAATTTATTATAGCCTTAAAGAATCATATGAATTAATTTTAATGATTTTTAAACCAAAAACTTACCGAGTCGTCTAGTTTTCCCGACCAAAATATGATTAAACAATGATTAAACTGTGTTTTACTCGTATTTCTGTCATTGTTCTTCCAGTCGCCTCCTGCCCATTTTAGTGATGAGTCGAACTCGTTCAGTATCTAGACATTTATTAGTCTGAAATAGGGTGCGTTTCACTTTCCAATAAAAACTGCAAACACAAATTTCATTTTATAAGGTTAGCCACAGCCAAACTATCTTTATTATTGAGATTTCTGAAAAAAAATGAATAAAGGTGAAAGATTTTTCAAAATCGGATGATAAACGAAGAAGATATGATTATTTGAAGATTCTTCTTAAACGGATAGCCGCCATTTTGAGAGCTATGACATCACAGCTTAATGACCATAAAATAATATTTATAAATATGAAACATTACTGATTATTAGGGAAAAAATGACAGCAACTGTATGAAAAATATGTTTATGTAATGACAATAATGCTTTATATGACCAATACAGGATTTTGCATTAATTTGCAGCGATTTTCTTTGCTTTAAATGATATCGATCAATATTCCATGTATGGTAATTTGGAACTATGATGTCATAGTTCTAAAAATGGCGTCTCCCATATCCGTTTTAGAACAACCTTCAAATGATCATATCTTTTTTGTTTATCATCCGATTTTGATAATGTTTTCACCTTTTTCCAAGTTTTTTAGAACTCTCAATAATAACGCTTGTTTGGCTGTGGCGCTACATTCCCTTTAATAAACGAGAACGTTCCAAATTATTTAACCATTTTCTCGCAGCTATAGTGGGATGTTTATGTGAGTATAATCTCAGAAATAAAGATAACTACCCCATTATTGATAGGAGAACTACAATATACAATAACTCGGTTGTCCCGACGTCTCTTAAACTCGGAAACTGCCTGTTTACGAGAGAAGACTTAAACTCAGATTTTTTGAATTTAGATGTTTCAAAACACTGCTTTATTTGCAGTCATCTTAATAGTGATTTATATTTTACGAGATTTCCCCATTTGCGAGTGTGGTTTGGAAGCAGAAAATGCTGAAATGCTCCACATTATCTTTTTCACAAATGTTTAATTTAACTCGCCATTTACCCTTCATTAATTTGTCTCACTCGCTAAAGCTACACACCCTTTACTTTAAATAGTATTAAAACATGAATATTGTAAGGATCATTGACCTCACTCCTAGACATAGTTGTTAACATCGAATATGTATTAAATGGACTGAATATGGATAACGACGTAACCAAATATTGACTTGTGTTTAGTTGTTCGTTCAGGCTGCTTGTGTTTGTTTGGACTTGCACTCAATGTGTATTCATGTTTGCAAGTGATTATCCCAGTACATGTGTGATATTTATCGTAGTTAACGGTACAAATCAACTCCCTCAGCATTCATTTATCATCAGATAACTTCCTCTGACACGCTAGCTGATATCCACGTATAATGTTGAATGCTGAATAATTACTGACACTTGCACATCTTTTATTATATCACTGGGTATGAACTTAGTCAATACAGAAAACGAGTCTCTACAAACCGACTATATAACTATATAGCATCGTTGAAACACTGTGATATCGATAATCTGTCACAGTGTCTCAACGATGCTATATAGTTATATATATTTGGTCTCTCCTAATATATAGTGAGACTAACCGAAACACGTGCGACACCCATGTTATTATAAATGTCATTTGCAGAACCGCACTGCATCCTTACTGAATATTTTAGAGACATGTATTTTCAATGACTGATGGTTAGCCCAACGAACTGTGATTCAGGGTCAACCACTTTACAGCTGAATGTCAGTAGGTGCACCGTCTGCACAATTAAAAACGTGCTGCACAATTAAAAACGGGCTGCACTAACTATTAAAAACTGGCGGCACTATTAAAAACTGGCGGCACAATTAAAACATGCTTCTTTCAAAATGACCAAACAATACAGAAGCCTTAAGTATATTAGCTGTTCAAAAAATGCTATTAAGCATATAACTACTAGTAATCTTATTGGCTTCTCAAAAATACAATTAATAAACAAGCAGTTGATTAGATGTGTATTCCATAAATAGTGCAACTGTCTCCTTGTCTGCCAATGTCATCCTTACAGTTACATAGTTTAAGGAATACATCTTCAGCTGTCAGATTGAATATAATAAATACGCTTTGGCCACACTTAACAATATCTTAGTTTGCCCAAACCCGACTTTAGATTTTTTAAATGGGACTTTTTTTCTTTCAGGCTACAATGAGGGACTTCATAAAATGCGGGTCCGACAAGATACGACTAACAAAAGAAATTAATCATAGTTTTTACCGAAAAAAATGTTTGGAGTCGGGCCTAGTTTTCGGACCGTTCGTGCAAACAAACGTATTTTTTATTATGGCCTTAGTAGTCTAAAATCGATACTGAGCTAATACATCAGTATACTGCTTCGTTGTTTCTTTTTTTTTAGAATTCCTTATTAAAATAATAAGAAAACTAACTCCGTCAGCTAGAGGTCTTACAGTAAGTAGTTTCAGGTCGACAAACGCCCAAACAGTCGGTATTTTTGTCTAGCCTGCATGCAGGTTTATACTATCTATCCTAAAGTACTTAACTCAACTGTAATATATCTGATACTGTCGCTTCTCTTCTCGATTTACATCTCTCTTGAAAATGGAGAAATAATTAGCAATATATATAACACGAGAGATGATTTTAATTTTGATATCGTTTGAAACTGATTCGTTTTTAACGAGGGTTTAGTCGAGTTGAGAACTATAATATTCGTAATCTTTGGACAAATAAAATGCTTCTCCATCAGGGATACCGTTACCACGAATTTCGAAACATCTTTGCAAAGTTGTTTTATCGTAACCCTAATACAAAAGTAACTAAACAACTCTTCTGCGACGATGACTATCACAACCTGAATTATGTTGACGTGATTTATAGACTTCATATCCTTGGCCGTAATCACTGTCATAAATCTTTATTAAACTTGCTAACAGTTGATCAAAAGAGGTTATGAACCCATCAGTTTGCAACGCACTGCATGTTTAGTGGTTGACCCATTTACAGTATGCCACTATGCTTTCCTCTTTGATTGTGCGATGGCAGTATATATTGTGGACCCCATGATGACGTCTGCCTAAATCCTCAAAAGACGGTAGACTTTGATGCTTGTTCTTCAATTTGTCTCGCCGTACCCTTAATGGTTTATTCGCGTGTTGCTCTGGCTTTTGAAAAGTCATTTCTAGACTCTCTTTTTTCTGTTCATATATAGTTCATATTTACATTCCGCGTCGTCTGTGTGTTATATTTCCTATTAATCCTGCCTTGTTTGCTAGAGTCTTTATCCTGGTGGGGATTTATTGATTTACATTCCCGATTTATTGGGATGGTACTAGGGTAAGACTGAAATTTGGTACAGCCTTTAACCTGGTTTAAACCCCCAGCGGCCTTTTTGTCACTGGCCGTTCGAAGGCGGTAGCCCTATTTTCAACCCCTTTGTGTTTGTGATGTCACATGTCTTGCTTCTTATTAACATTTTTCTTGTTGTTTGTTTTAATGCTTGTTTGGTTGATTGTGTTCTGTGAAAGCTACATTTTCTGTTTTCGACTTTTATACCTACATCCTGTTTTTCATAAAAAAAGAAGAGTTAGTTGTCCGGATTATTGGTGTTGTAACTTTTCGGCATGTCCAACACAAAACAGGCATTAAAAAGAACTAGCGCACACACTCGCGCAAATCACTCAGCCGAGATATTAAGTTTTTTTGGAGACGGAATCCTAGTTTCATACTGGTCATCGTGTAACCAATCTCAATATCACAGTCTCTCTGGGAGTCGATGTTTGTCCTGATCATACTGGTCTTCGTGATGCTATGGTGCTATGACGAGAAGACGCAATGTAATGTTACTGTTAAATCGTCAATAAATTCATATGGGTTGGATATTGCTAGCAGTTGTACATATCTTTTAATTAAAGGTGCAGTTTGATTACTAAACAAGAATTTATTATAGCCTTAAAGAATCATATGAATTAATTTTAATGATTTTTAAACCAAAAACTTACCGAGTCGTCTAGTTTTCCCGACCAAAATATGATTAAACAATGATTAAACTGTGTTTTACTCGTATTTCTGTCATTGTTCTTCCAGGTCGCCTCCTGTCCATTTTAGTGATGAGTCGAACTCGTTCAGTATCTAGACATCTATTAGTCTGAAATAGGGTGCGTTTCACTTTCCAATAAAAACTGCAAACACAAATTTCATTTTATAAGGTTAGCCACAGCCAAACTATCTTTATTATTGAGATTTCTGAAAAAAATGAATAAAGGTGAAAGATTTTTCAAAATCGGATGATAAACGAAGAAGATATGATTATTTGAAGATTCATATTTCAGATTTTTTGAATTTAGATGTTTCAAAACACTGCTTTATTTGCAGTTATCTTAATAGCGATTTATATTTTACGAGATTTCTCCATTTGCGAGTGTGGTTTGGAAGCAGAAAATGGTGAAATGCTCAACATTATTTTTTACACACATATTTAATTTTACTCGCCATTTACGCTTCATTAATTTGTCTCACTCGCTAAAGCTACACACCCTTTACTTTAAATAGTATTAAAACATGAATATTGTACGGATCATTGACCTCACTCCTAGACATAGTTGTCAACATCGAATATGTATTAAATGGACTGAATATGGATAACGACGTAACCAAATATTGACTTGTGTTTAGTTGTTCGTTCATGCTGCTTGTGTTTGTTTGGACTTGCACTCAATGTTTATTCATGTTTGCAAGTGATTATCCCAGTACATGTGTGATATTTATCGTAGTTAACGGTACAAATCAACTCCCTCAGCATTCATTTATCATCAGATAACATCCTCTGACACGCTAGCTGATATCCACGTATAATGTTGAATGCTGAATAATTACTGACACTTGTACATCTTTCATTATATCACTGGGTATGAACTCAGTCAATACAGAAAACGAGTCTCTACAAAACCGACTATATAACTATATATATAGCATCGTTGAAACACTGTGATATCGATAATCTGTCACAGTGTCTCAACGATGCTATATAGTTATATATATTTGGTCTCTCCTAATATATCATAGTGAGACTAACCGAAACACGTGCGACACCCATGTTATTATAAATGTCATTTGCAGAACCGCACTGCATCCTAACTGAATATTTTAGAGACATGTATTTTCATTGACTGATGGTTAGCCCAACGAACTGTGATTCAGGGTCAACCACTTTACAGTTGAATGTCAGTAGATGCACCGTCTGCACAATTAAAAACGGGCTGCACAATTAAAAACGGGCTGCACTATTAAAAACTGGCGGCACTATTAAAAACATGCTTTTTTCAAAATGACCAAACAATACAGAAGCCTTAAATATATTAGCTGTTCAAAAATTGCCATTACGCATATAACTACTAGTAATCTTATTGGCTTCTCAAAAATACAATTAATAAACAAGCAGCTGATTAGATGTGTATTCCATAAATAGTGCAACTGTCTCCTTGTCTGCCAATGTCATCCTTACAGTTATCATAATTTAAGGAATACATCTTCAGCTGTCAGATTAAATATAATAAATACGCTTTGGCCACACGTAACAATATCTTAGTTTGCCCAAACCTTAGATTTTTTAAATAGGATTTTTTTTTCTTTTCTACAATGAGGGACTATTTAAAATGCGGGTCCGACAAGATTCGACTAACAAAAGAAACACAGTTTTTACCGGAAAAAATGTTCCGAGACGGGCCGAGTTTTCGGACGTCCGGGCAAACAAACGTGTTTTATATCATGGCTTAGTAGTCTAAAATCGATACTGAGCTAATACATAGAGAATAACCAACAGTATCAGTGTGATACGAAAAATATGTCACGAGAACACGTTGTGGTTCGGTTAAAAAACGAGTTCGAAGGCCGAGTTTTTTAACCGAATTACAACGTATTCGAGTGACATATTTTTTGTATCACACCGGACTGTGCATTATCCTATTTATTATATACCTAAGAGTGATTTTTAAGAATATTTAAGACATATACTTGAAAGCAATAGCAATCTACAGTACCATTAAATACAAAAATGGTAAAAAAAGTAGTTCCGGCAAAGTGATATCGTCACATCAGTGACGATATAGAAAAATGATATCGTTACTGGTGTGACGATATCACTTTTGTCTGATACTAAAAATATGCCACTGAGAAATCCTTATAAATCACTGATAGGTATATAATAAATCAGTATACTGCTTCGTTGTTTCTTTTTTTTTTAGAATTCCTTATTAAAATAATGTATTTGAATAATAAGGTCACTAACTCAGTGAGCTAGAGGTCTTAAAGTATATGAAGTAGTTTCAGGTCGACAAACGCCCAAACAGTCGGTATTTTTATCTAGCCTTCATGCAGGTTTATACTATCTATCCTAAAGTACTTAACTCAACTGTAATATTTCTGATACTGTCGCTTCTCTTCTCGATTTACATCTCTCTTGAAAGTTAATTAGCACTATCTATAACACGAGAGATGATTTTAATTTTGATATCGTTTGAAACTGATTCGTTTTTAACGAGGGTTTAGTCGAGTTGAGAACTATAATATTCGTAATCTTTGGACAAATAAAATGCTTCTCCATCAGGGATACCGTTACCATGAATTTCGAAACGTCTTTGCAAAGTTGTTTTATCGTAATCCGGTTCTACGTTTAAAATACAAAAGTACCTAAACAACTCTTCTGCGACAATGACTATCACAACCTGAATTCTATGTTGACGTGATTTATAGACTTCATATCCTTGGCCATAATCACTGTCATACAATATTTATTAAACTTGCTAAAAGCTGATCAAAAGAGGTTATGAACCCATCAGTTTGCAACGCACTGCATGTTTAGTGGTTGACCCATTTACAGTATGCCACTATGCTTTCCTCTGATTGTGCGATGGCAGTATACATTGTGGACCCTATGATGACGTATGCCTAAATCCTCAAAGGACGGTAGCCATTGATGCTTTTTCTTCAATTTGTCTCGCCGTACCCTTAATGGTTTATTCGCGTGTTGCTCTGGCTTTTGAAAAGTCATTTCTAGACTCTCTTTTTTCTGTTCATATATAGTTCATATATACATTCCGCGTCGTCTATGTGTTATATTTCCTATTAATCCTGCCTTGTTTGCTAGAGACTTTATCCTGGTGGGGATTTATTGATTTACATTCCCGATTTATTGGGATGATACTAGGGTAAGACTGAAATTTGGTACAGCCTTTAACCTGGTTTAAACCCCCAGCGGCCTTTTTGTCACTGGCCGTTCGAAGGCGGTAGCCCTATTGTCAACCCGTGTGTGTTTGTGATGTCACATGTCTTGCTTCTTATTAACATTCTACTTGTTTGTTTTAATGCTTGTTTGGTTGATTGTGTTCTGTGAAAGCTATATTTTCTGTTTTCGACTTTTATACCTACATCCTGTTTTTCATACAAAATAAAAATAGTTAGTTGTCCGGATTATTGGTGTTGTAACTTTTCGGCATGTCCAACACAAAACAGGCATTACAAAGAACTAGCGCACACACTCGCGCAAATCACTCAGCCGAGATATTAAGTTTTTTTGGAGACGGAATCCTAGTTTCAGTTTGATAAAATAAAAGTTAGAAATCATCTTAAATGTTATTTTTATTATATAAAATGGTGCTAAGTGTATCATATTCTCAAGAAGTCCCTTTAACCCAGTTGTTAGAAATCTTGTCTGTAAATCAGAAGTCAAAAGGTCGTGTACTCGAGTTCCGAAAGAGGCAAACCTTTCATGAAAAAGTATAATACTGCCTTCTTAAAGTAACTACGATGTGCACTACTCGATAAAGCAAATGACGTCCTATACGTAAATTTGATCGTTGAAATACCCAAGAATCCCCATGACATGAGCTGGTGGATGTGAATTGCAAATAAAAACACGCCAACAAAGAGGCTTACGGTTTAAGTATATGGTATGTAGCTTTAAAGATGGTCTGCTTTATTTTTTTAAGTAATTCAAGCCACATAGTTCTTAACTTTTTGACGTATTTCTACAAATTTCTACACATTCTTTTCTTTTATAAGCAGTCTTCGTATTGGTTTTGTTTTATTGTAGCTGCCATTGATCTAATTAACTATTATTGAAAGTATTTGTCTTAAATGTTGTGTATATTATAGTTTTTGGAAGATGTTGACTTGTAGTTGTTATATCGTATTAAATTTTTTGAAATTAATTCATTGGTTAACTGACTGGAATTTTAATTGGGGGACAACTAATTTTCTTTGAACTCTCTCTCTCTCTCTCTTTCTTTGTTTCTCTATATTTTGTTTACTTATTCAGCTCTTTTCCTTTTAATGAAGTTAGCATTTTGATTTCACTCAGCCAAATACATTTATTATTTCAAAATGTTAATTTGGAAGAGATAAATCTAATGTTGTTAGAACATGTTACCCGACGCATTTGCCATTATTGGCGGCGCACCTTGAGCTTGATGTTGCATAATGGCGGAGCACGTGACATATGGAGGAGCGCGTGATTAAAAATGTTGAGGGTAAAAGACTGGCAAAATGTTGAGGGTAAAAGACTGGCCATAAGGTCGTGAATTGCGTATTGAAATTGGCGCTATGTCACAGGTCCATATATTAGGTAACTATTACAGCTACAACTTTGAAACTTTATACAGTTGTTCTACATCATAACATGAGCCAGCATATCAGGTTTCGTAACTCTGTGCTGCTTTCTGCAAAAGTTATGCCCCTTTTTGAACTTAGTACAATGGTTAACTTTTCCGTTAAGGTCCACGTTTTAGCCAGCATTTTTTGGGCGGAAAATACGACTTATTGTCATCCCTTGATCGGCGTCTGCGTATCTGGTTAAGTTTTATGTTAAGGTGGACTTGTTTCAGTAACTATTACAGATACAGCTTTGAAACTTTTCTTGAGCATGCTATTTTCTGACGCAGACCATGCAATACTGGTTTCCACCCAGGAAAATCTCATGACCAGCCCTACATGGCACACACCTATGACAAAAATCAGTGTCAAACATTCAAAAAAAAACTGTATGATATCTTACCACTACAAAACCACTTCTTCCGAATACATGTCCACCTACCCCAGCCATTTGTCATAGTACACATTTCACTGATCATATCTACTTCCTTTTTGATATTTTTTTTACTTAATTCAAACTACCTCAACATTCTAAAAATCTTCATAACATTCTAGAAATATATATCATCAGCAATTAAGGCAAACACTTAAATATGTTTTGATATCTTAAGTATGTGCCTTTGTTCTCAAGTTACTATTTGTTATATGTTGCAATATAACTTTTTAGACTTTTTAAAATATTTCTACATTTTTGTTGTTATCTAATAACAATTTGCAAATAAATACACATGTTTGTATGTTTATATGTCCCTATATTTAAACTATTGGCAATACAATGTTTAAATTTACGATTAGGGTTAGTTGAAAGAAAATTCTGTTTAAAGGTAACGAAAATCTCCATGTATGCTCCTCCAATCACAATTGCCATTGCCTCTCCGACCCTGATCTCCAGGTAAGCTCCTCCCATCGCAGATGCTCCTCCCTCTTCTAACCATAATGTCCACGTAAGCTCCTCCCATCACTGTTGCTCCTCCCTCTCCTGGCCCTGACCAGGCAAGAGTATCCCATCATGGTTGCTCCTCTCTCTCATGACCCTGATCTCCATGTAAACTCCTCCCATTACAGTTGCTCCTCTCCCTCATGACCCTGCCAATAACGACTAATGGTCCTGATCGTTATCTGTTTAAGGGCTCAATGCGTAACTACTGTATTTTGTTTTTGTTTCTATAGTTACACAGGTTTCGTATGTAACCCCTCGAGTTGTCTCTTCCTACTTGAGAGCATTCCCGTGGTAAGATTTTTCCTTGACTATATTCCATACTAAATTAGTAGTTGTAATTCTCTACTAGGCATTAGTATGTACAAGAGACAAAGGTTCTTGAAATATGGCTCAACCCGCTAAAAGTAGGTATAAAAGTCGATCAGGAAATGAAGCTTTTATAAAACACAGTCAACCAAAACACGCATTAAAACAAATAACAGTTACAATGTTAATATGCAAGGCATCTGACATCACAAACACAAACGGATTGACAATAGGACTACCGCCTTGGAACGGTCAGTGACAATAGGACTACCGCCTTGGAACGGTCAGTGACAATAGGACTACCGCCTTCCGCCTTGAAACGGTCAGTGACAATAGGACTACCGCCTTGGAACGGTCAGTGACAATAGGACTACCGCCTTGGAACGGTCAGTGACAATAGGACTACCGCCTTGGAACGGTCAGTGACAATAGGACTACCGCCTTGGAACGGTCAGTGACAATAGGACTACCGCCTTGGAACGGTCAGTGACAATAGGACTACCGCCTTGGAACGGTCAGTGACAATAGGACTACCGCCTTGGAACGGTCAGTGACAATAGGACTACCGCCTTGGAACGGTCAGTGACAATAGGACTACGGCCTTGGAACGGTCAGTGACAATAGGACTACGGCCTTGGAACGGTCAGTGACAATAGGACTACCGCCTTGGAACGGTCAGTGACAATAGGACTACGGCCTTGGAACGGTCAGTGACAATAGGACTCCCGCCTTGGAACGGTCAGTGGCAATAGGACTACGGCCTTGGAACGGTCAGTGACAATAGGACTACGGCCTTGGAACGGTCAGTGACAATAGGACTACCGCCTTGGAACGGTGAGTGGCAAAAGGACTACGGCCTTGGAACGGTCAGTGGCAATAGGACTACGGCCTTGGAACGGTCAGTGACAATAGGACTACGGCCTTGGAACGGTCAGTGACAATAGGACTCCCGCCTTGGAACGGTCAGTGGCAATAGGACTACGGCCTTGGAACGGTCAGTGACAATAGGACTCCCGCCTTGGAACGGTGAGTGGCAAAAGGACTACGGCCTTGGAACGGTCAGTGGCAATAGGACTACGGCCTTGGAACGGTCAGTGACAATAGGACTACCGCCTTGGAACGGTGAGTGGCAAAAGGACTACGGCCTTGGAACGGTCAGTGGCAATAGGACTACGGCCTTGGAACGGTCAGTGGCAATAGGACTACGGCCTTGGAACGGTCAGTGACAATAGGACTACGGCCTTGGAACGGTCAGTGACAATAGGACTCCCGCCTTGGAACGGTCAGTGGCAATAGGACTACGGCCTTGGAACGGTCAGTGACAATAGGACTACGGCCTTGGAACGGTCAGTGACAATAGGACTACGGCCTTGGAACGGTCAGTGACAATAGGACTACGGCATTGGAACGGTCAGTGACAATAGGACTACCGCCTTGGAACGGTCAGTGGCAAAAGGCCGCTGGGTTTAAACCAGGTTCTAGAGTGCACTAAACCTCAATCTTACCCTATTGCATTCCAATAAAACGGGACAGTATAAATAAAGATGTCCTCACCAGGTTATATTCTCTAACACAAGGCAGCATTAATAGGCTATATAAGTATATGATCATCTATACATGCATATAAAAAACAAAAGCCTAGAAAGACACAAAGCAAATACTCAACGACTTGGCAAGTTATAGTTGTTGGTACTAGTGTGTGGGACAATGTTTTTGTATACATAACCTTGACAAATACAGTGTAATAGTTTAATAAATATTCGGTTACTGTAGTAATATATGCATACTGTACACAGATACTTCACAGTCATATTTAAAAAATATTGTTTTTTATTTATATATACAATATTGTCTTTGGATTGCTTGGAAACATTTCAACCACATTCTATGCTTTTCCATATATGCTTAAAGCTACACAACGCATATTTTAACGGATTTCACGGGATTAATTTACTTCAACTTTAGAAATAACTTCAGTTCAACGATTATCTAAAGAGTGTATAAGCCTTAAATCGACTGCATAACATAGGACTGTTGAGTCTGTCCTTCGTATTCATAACGTTCACGTGAAATCATCGAACTAATTTAACCAATCAGTGATCAATAAATTAAAACCCCCCTACATTCTGGTAGGGGGTAAACTCGGTGTTTATCGTTGATACTCAACTGAATTTAGCCCTTTATACAATTAATGTGTAGTGATAATTAGACTAAAAGCTTTGTTTATTGCGTACAGCTATGAATCTTATTTTGGTGCTGTCTGATTTTAAAACCAGTATGGATACATGTAATTTTAATTATGGTCTAATAATTTCATTTTTTTCATATAGATATTGAGGATAAAGTCCGAGTAAATACCTTTATATCACCTACTGTATATCGTAAATCTCGGACATATGTAACTAATAAAAGGATGTGAAAGTAATGAATACGTAACATCCATGAATATCCATGTCAAACATCCATGAATATCCATGTCAAACATCCATGAATATGAATATTCATGTCAAACATCCGTGATTGGTGCTTTCAATTATTTTTTTATAACAAAACCAAAATATTCTGAACGGGGTTCGAATTAGGGACATCACTTGCACCATCGATATTTGCTGTGCTAGTCTATATGATTTAGTTTGTTTGCTTGTTTGTATATTTTTTTACGTCATTTTCAACACAATGTCGATTTTTTGTGGTGGAGGCAGACCACTCACTTTTCCTGTGCAGAACCAGTACTGCACACCTCCCGCCTTCCGTAAGAATCGACACTTCCTCACTTACAAGTCGAGCTCTATATGATTTGTCAACTATATTATTCAACTATTTTGAATGTTTTAGTTGAACACTTTACAATAACAAAATTAACATAATGAGGTAATTTGTATATCACAATTTACAAATATTTCCACCTGTCAAAATCAATATTTTGACCCGAAGTGGATATTATATACAGCTTGTCTATATCAAGCGACAGGAGGTTAATACGTCATATCGACTTGTTTTCGAAAACGATTAAGCCGAAGAATATGAGAACGCCCTCTCATTGTGTTTGTTTTGTAAGCTGGTTTGTCACAATTCATATCGTTGCCTTCCTCTTAGCGAACTACTATTTGGTTTGGGTGTTGGATTTGGTCCTTTACATGTGCTTCTTTCAACTGTCCTGGTGCAGTTTTTACAAATAACGTCACAGCACCAGTGGAATTTACACTCGCATTTATCCACCCTCTGTATTGTGTCACTGGTGTAACCACGCCCACAACACATGATGTCACATCCGTCCGTATCCATGGAAGTATTATTGCATTCCCGTCCAGCGGTTCCAAGGGACCCTGAAAAAAGGATCAAACAGTCAATTTAGTGAACCAATTCAAAGGTTAGCGAAATAATTCAATATATGTACTGTAATGAATATATGCAGTCGTTAATGTACGCACTCTAATGGAAAGCCAATTGAATGTCTGCAATCTAATGAAGATCCAATTTAATGTATGTACTGACTACTCTAATGAAGAGTAAAGAGCCAATTGAATGTCTTGAATTTCTGAACTCAAATGAAGAACCAATTGAATGGCTGTACAATAATGAATTGTCAATTGAATGTATCTACTTTAATGAAGAGCCAATTGATTGACTGTACTCTGATGAAGAGCCAATTGAATGTATGTACTCTAATGAAGAGACAACTGAATGTATGTACTCTAATGAAGAGACAATTGAATGGCTGTACTATAATGACGAGCCAATTGAATGGCTGTACTATAATGACGAGCCAATTGAATGTATGTACTCTAATGAAGAAGCAATTGAATGTCTGTACGCTAATGAAGGGTCGGTTTAATGTATGTACACTAATGTAGAGCCAATTGAATGTATGTACTCTAATGAAGAGTGAAGAGCCAATTTAGTTTCTGTAATGTAATAAAGAACAAACTGAATGTCTGTACTCTAATGAGGAGCCATTTTTATTGATTTTATTGTTCACATCTCGGGGAGGGTGTGCGGTGTCAGGACAAATCTGCCTCTAATGTTTGTATAGATTTAGGTTCAATATAGACAAAACATGTCTACAAATTGTTTGACGTCGATGAGAGTACGTTGCATTGCTCGAACGAGCATATTATTACCTCGGTACTTGCAATGCATGAGCGCATGTATTTAGGCCGAATCACTGTTAATGGTGCTTTGTTTAGGACGAGGGTCATTGGCATTGTGCAGATATGAACACATAGCAGACGGACGAACAACAGTACGGAGAGGTGGGGAAAGGACACTAAATCGACATTCCTTATTCAATAAGAGTGGGGCTCGAACACACAGGGTGGGAATTGTACTTTCCACAGCATGTCTCATGGAATGTATACCCTTAAGTATTGACGGTGGTTATTAATTCGAGCCTGTACAAACAATCCATGGTAGCATTAGGTCATCTATCCAACACTATTGTTGCATTGTGCACTTGTAAATGAGTGTTTACAACCTACATTGCCTGCATTGACGTTTGTGATTGATGAGTCTACCATTTCCTTTTGCCAATTTCAGATCATATTCAATTACAGGCAAACACAGCGGTATGCTATATAATATACAATTATTGTTAAAAACACATTACTAATGCTTTTGATATGAAACATCATTCCGACAAAGCTGGAGGGGTTATGTCTTAAATTAATTATGCCTCCTTGCTTTGATTGACATATCGGTCTATTCGCTGTTTCATATCTCATACAAGTAAGATTGGGAACACAAACACATAAATCAATTACGCAAAAATAAGAAAAGAAAAAAATCTGTTTTGAAAGCGATGCTGCTATATTATATTACTAAGAACCAATAGCAACGACCACAGATTTTCACTATTTTTATCCACCGTATTTCGTATCGAATAGATCCGTACAAATATCCGAAACCAGACTGATAATGAAAACTAAAAATTCCGAAAATAGGATGGTCCTATCTTAATTTGCCGTTTTATTTGGATTTTGGATTTTACGCACAACTAAAACGTTTTTTATAACATCTATTTCATATTGCAGTAGTTCGAATACAATCTTTATTGACAATAGCATCGTTTAGATGGAAAGAGATAGATATAAATATTGCTGTGAACGTTTGTATTTAGAAGTTAGGAATAGGTGTCTCTCACATCTTTGAAAAGCTTTATGTCAATATGTAGTTTCTTTAGCTATATAACAACAAGAAGCGAAGATTAAACTAGAAAATAAAACTATTAAGATATGTTATTTAACCGAAATAACATCTTAAGATTTAATCATGAAGCTGTCATTTCTGGTGTTAAACGTCAACGCAAAGCACGTTTCTTACCTAATCGCAAATCTCGCACACAATAATCTGGAGATTTGTCGAAATATACCAGATCTAGTTTCGTTGGTTTCTTGTGATTTGTGTTGGCCACCATTAACTGTGTGTGTCCAGCGTTCTGATTCATCATCACTTGTACTGCACCGTTGTATTTCTTCTTCAAGAACGTGCCCACGCGCCGGAAGTCGAGCATTGCTCTCCAGCAGGTACGCATTGCGCATGATCCACTGATACCGTGACATTTGCACTCCAGTTTTCTGAGCTTTTTCACAGCCTGAAACATTTTTGAAAATAGTTCTTTTAAGATTACTACACTGCAACGACGTACCGATCAGCCGCTGTTGCTGATCACATGACCATTCCAATTGATTGTTTTAATCAGGTGTGAAATCAATATTTTCCCCATTGAACACATGTAAAAATGTCACATATTATTTGAAGGCCTCATGGAAGATTGACTTGTTTCAAATGAGTTCTCTCGTTAAATAAAGTCTTTATTATTGTTGTTGTTGTTGTTGTTATTTTTATATAAATTTGTTGCAACTTCAAATCAAGTATAGATAACGCTGAAGTGTAATTTCCATATAGAAAAAAAGTCTCGACGCTTAAATTCAACAGAAAAAATAGGGTCATAAGACAGTTTTTGTTTACTACTAACAGGTCAAGGATTCAACTGGTTCCTCATATATATTCGAATGTTGGAATATATTCACCAATAATCCACCAAAACCAATAAATCCACCCATTAACGGGACACACGGCAATCTCGAAGTGTTTGAAATGGGTGTTTCGATTTATATATCCAGTATCATTTTTACTTTTACCCTGGTTAAATTTAAATAAATCAAATTTTAAGTATTCAATATTTAGTCTTAGTATACTATAAGTTTTAATATATTATTGGTGTAATAATATCAAAAATTAATAATATGCAGAAGCAAATTGCTTTATACCATTCCTATAATTAACATTAATGATTGAACAAATGCGAGTTATGCAGAAAAACTAGCGGGACGCCGTGAGTTTTAAAAAAAAATAAAGATTGCTGTGTGTCCCGTTATAACGCCCCTTTTCAACAAAAGAAGGGTTACTAATTTGTAGCTCGACTTCTCGAAGAAAGAAAATGCAAGATCTCTCCGGCGTCGGCATCGGTTAACTACGGACGCCCTGGAGGGACTGGAGGGACTTATTAGTTATGACTTATTAGTTATGACTTATTACTTATTTCTTATTACCTATTTGTTAAGGGCGGGTTAATGAAAACATGGCGGATATCTCGTTGATAAATTATTTACTGTTTGCTTGTTTAGCATACTGACCAATCTATCTTATACTTTCAAAGCTGTAATTCACTCAGAATGTGTTATGTTCTTCACGTACGGGTGAAGCCCTGGAGGGATTTATTAGTTATGACTTATTAGTTATGAGTTATTCGTTATTACTTATTAGTTATGAGTTATTCGTTATTACTTATTAGTTATGAGTTATTACTTATTAGTTATGAGTTATTCGTTATTACTTATTTGTTACTACTTGCTATGTTACGTTCGTTATGTTATGAATTATAACAGAATTATTCCCCTGAATTAACTTAGATTTTTTAAATAGTCTATTTTCACCATTGATCCAAATCTCCTTAAACGAATTCAGTTAAGAAATAATAATATGTACCTTTGTTTTATCGATGAATAAAATACAGTTAGGAGTTCGGATGCGTAGTAATTAAATCACGAGTGCGTTAGCACGAGTGATTTAATTACTCGCATCCGACCGAACGACTAACTGTATTTTATTCACCGATAAAATACAGGTACGTATTTATTATTTCGATTCTAACACAACAATAACCCCATTGTTACGCTATTGTTGGGGCACTGTATATTATCTCGGAGGTCAAGGTAATCAGGCTGCTATGGTTTACATGCTGTTCCATTGGGCGCCCCCGTATGCAAAGTGTTGCGTTTCAATACACTAGTAGCCACGTGACAAACAATTAGCCATACAGCTTGCGCTGTATGACGTTACCCATTATACATTAATAGATATGTAAAAATGATCAAATATTGGTATAAACTAGTGTCTACAGAGAACATTATACTAGAAGCAATATATAAGGATTTGTTATCTTACTGTAATAAGGGCGCAAAGAATTGGCTAACTAATATAAGGTTTATCCTAAACAGTAACGGTTTTAATAATGTCTGGGATAATCCCATGAGTGTTAGTTTTAAACTATTTCCTTTAATATTTAAACAAAGATTAATTGATAATTTCATGCAACAATGGAGATCTGATATAGAAGGCAGTAGAGTTTTAACGCTATATAAGGTGGTGAAAGAGTAGTTTGATTTTGAAACATATCTAGAAACATTATGCTCCAAACAATTAAGAAGTTGTATAACAAAAATAAGATTATCCGCACATTGTTTAAGAATAGAAACAGGGAGATACCCAAGAGGGAGAACAGAGAGGAACGAAAGAGTGTGCGAAATTTGTAACACTAATGATATTGAAGACGAGTACCATTTTATTTTGATCTGTACTACTTACTCTAACATTAGAAACAAATATATTCCTAAATATTACACAACTAGACCAAGCATGTTTAAATTTGTGGAATTGTTGCAGTCATTAAACAAAAAGGTTATTCCTAGTTTGGGTAAATTCATTTCCGATGCACTTGTATTAAGGCTATCTACATCCATTTTAACAGACTAAAAAAACAACACTAGATATCTTATTTTAGAACATCCTCGTTTAGCATTGACATACCATAATATGTGTATGTTTTTGATTGTTTAAATATGTATGAAACAAAAAAATAAACATAGTGATTATTTTGTTGTATTTGCAATGTTAATATCTGTCACGTGTGTGTATATTATAATTATCATATATTTGTAATGATTAAAAACTGTAATAGTGTAAGTCAATAAAAGTATCTATCTATCTACCTATGACGTCAAACGTTCTCACCTTGTTCTAGATAAGCATCAATTAATGTTATATGTACTGATGCATATCGGGGGGGGGGGGGGGGGGGGGGGGGGGGGGGGGGGGGGGGGAGTGGGGGGGGGCATGGTTTGGGAGCATGGCAAGTGTGTTGTAATTAACATTAATTGTCGTTAAAATTACTGTAGAGTTTGTCTTCGTGACGTATATTTACCAAGTGACGTCATGTAACTTCATGCGCTTCCAACGGATGAAATATACGCGGGGAATTGATGGAACAACTGTATTTTATCGTAGAATAACATACAGCTGTCTCTTCTTTGTGTATATGAAAGACTGCGGAGGTCGTGTTAGAATTAAACTTAACACATATATTCATTGTATTAATTCAGTTATACGTCATTTTTAACACATGCAAGGTTATATATGACGTTCGATTTTTTGTGGTGGAGGCAGACCATCCACTTTTCCTGGGTAGAACCAGTACTGTACACATCCCGGTATCCATAAGAATCGACACTTCCTCACTTACAAGTCGAGCTCCCAGTGGGATTCGAACCCGCAGCAGCTTAGTCAAGTCATGCAGACATGGTCCATAACTCTGTTATACAGTTAAGCAACATGAATCGATTGTTTTTACTTAGACTTGTATTTAATTATAACTCAGAATTCCCAATTCAAGAATTCAATGAAACTTCAGACATATATTCACTGCCATGAAAATAACTCTTAGAGACAAATGCGATAATTCTCCCGGCTCTGTTATGCAATTAAGCGAAATTATGCCCATTTTTCAACTTAGTTACCCAATAAATAATCGAGGCCTTGAAAATCGAGCGCGCTGTCCTCCGACAGCTGTTGTTATAATAGGGACTATATGCAAACACAGGTCGAGCGCGCTCTCCCCCAACAGCTCTTGTTATAATAGTGTCTACATCAAACACAGGTCGCGCGCGCTGTCCCCCAACAGCTCTTGTTATAATAGTGACTACATGCAAACACAGGTCGCGCGCGCTGTCCTCCAACAGCTCTTGTTATAATAGTAACTACATGCAAACACAGGTCGAGCGCGCTGTCCTCCAACAGCTCTTGTTATAATAGTAACTTAAACTACATCAAACACAGATCGAGCGCGCTGTCCTCCAACAGCTCTTGTTATAATAGTAACTTAAACTACATCAAACACAGATCGAGCGCGCTGTCCTCCAACAGCTCTTGTTATAATAGTAACTTAAACTACATCAAACACAGATCGAGCGCGCTGTCCTCCAACAGCTCTTGTTATAATAGTAACTTAAACTACATCAAACACAGATCGAGCGCGCTGTCCTCCAACAGCTCTTGTTATAATAGTGTCTACATGCAAACACAGTTCGAGCGCGCTGTCCTCCAACAGCTCTTGTTATAATAGTAACTTAAACTACATCAAACACAGATCGAGCGCGCTGTCCTCCAACAGCTCTTGTTATAATAGTGACTATATGCAACCACAGATCGAGCGCGCTGTCCTCCAACAGCTCTTGTTATAATAGTAACTTAAACTACATCAAACACAGATCGAGCGCGCTGTCCTCCAACAGCTCTTGTTATAATAGTGACTACATGCAACCACAGATCGAGCGCGCTGTCCTCCAACAGCTCTTGTTATAATAGTGTCTACATGCAAACACAGGTCAAGCGCGCTGTCCTCCAACAGCTCTTGTTATAATAGTAACTTAAACTACATCAAACACAGGTCGAGCGCGCTGTCCACCAACAGCTCTTGTTATAATAGTGACTACATGCAACCACAGATCGAGCGCGCTGTCCTCCAACAGCTCTTGTTATAATAGTGACTTAAACTACATGCAAACACAGGTCAAGCGCGCTGTCCTCCAACAGCTCTTGTTATAATAGTAACTTAAACTACATCAAACACAGGTCGAGCGCGCTGTCCTCCAACAGCTCTTGTTATAATAGTAACTACATGCAAACACAGGTCGCGCGCGCTGTCCTCCAACAGCTCTTGTTATAATAGTAACTACATGCAAACACAGGTCGAGCGCGCTGTCCTCCAACAGCTCTTGTTATAATAGTAACTACATGCAAACACAGGTCGAGCGCGCTGTCCTCCAACAGCTCTTGTTATAATAGTGACTACATGCAAACACAGGTCGCGCGCGCTGTCCTCCAACAGCTCTTGTTATAATAGTAACTACATGCAAACACAGGTCACGCGCGCTGTCCTCCAACAGCTCTTGTTATAATAGTAACTACATGCAAACACAGGTCGAGCGCGCTGTCCTCCAACAGCTCTTGTTATAATAGTAACTACATGCAAACACAGGTCGAGCGCGCTGTCCTCCAACAGCTCTTGTTATAATAGTGACTACATGCAAACACAGGTCGCGCGCGCTGTCCTCCAACAGCTCTTGTTATAATAGTAACTACATGCAAACACAGGTCGCGCGCGCTGTCCTCCAACAGCTCTTGTTATAATAGTAACTACATGCAAACACAGGTCGAGCGCGCTGTCCTCCAACAGCTCTTGTTATAATAGTAACTACATGCAAACACAGGTCGAGCGCGCTGTCCTCCAACAGCTCTTGTTATAATAGTGACTACATGCAAACACAGGTCGCGCGCGCTGTCCTCCAACAGCTCTTGTTATAATAGTAACTACATGCAAACACAGATCGAGCGCGCTGTCCTCCAACAGCTCTTGTTATAATAGTAACTACATGCAAACACAGGTCGAGCGCGCTGTCCTCCAACAGCTCTTGTTATAATAGTGTCTACATGCAAACACAGTTCGAGCGCGCTGTCCTCCAACAGCTCTTGTTATAATAGTAACTTAAACTACATCAAACACAGATCGAGCGCGCTGTCCTCCAACAGCTCTTGTTATAATAGTGACTACATGCAACCACAGATCGAGCGCGCTGTCCTCCAACAGCTCTTGTTATAATAGTAACTTAAACTACATCAAACACAGGTCGAGCGCGCTGTCCTCCAACAGCTCTTGTTATAATAGTAACTACATGCAAACACAGGTCGCGCGCGCTGTCCTCCAACAGCTCTTGTTATAATAGTAACTACATGCAAACACAGGTCAAGCGCGCTGTCCTCCAACAGCTCTTGTTATAATAGTAACTTAAACTACATCAAACACAGGTCGCGCGCGCTGTCCTCCAACAGCTCTTGTTATAATAGTAACTTAAACTACATCAAACACAGGTCGAGCGCGCTGTCCACCAACAGCTCTTGTTATAATATTGACTACATGCAATCACAGATCGAGCGCGCTGTCCTCCAAACAGCTCTTGTTATAATAGTAACTACATCAAACACAGATCGAGCGCGCTGTCCTCCAACAGCTCCAACAGCTCTTGTTATAATAGGGACTATATACAAATATCGCGGAACCTCGGAGTTGTGGAGACTATCAGTGAGCGTAAACAGGTCGTCCTCGAGAGAACGGTTGCTTTTATTTCAAATCGATTGCTAGACTAGATGAGAATGCGAAGCTAGACAGCTTACAATCAACTAACATGACACGAATGCGTTTAATAATGAAATGCAAAACTTAAATATCAGCTATATCTAAAGTGTTTATTAAAATATTGTGTCTGTCAAAATGCATCAGTCTGTAGATGCTGTCTAGAATTTAGATGCACTTACATTGTAGACTTGTTTCAGATAACGCTCAGTATCGAATAATTAAAGTATAGAAATGCGAGACGTTATTGCCTGCAATATCAGCCCCGACCAATATAGAGCCGATATCAGCACCGACCAATAATGAGCCGATATAGCAGGCAATAACGAGTTTATGCCATGATCCGATATAGTAGGCAATAACAAGCTTATTCTGTGGTCATGGCGCGTTATCCGTCGACCGTTAGCTCAAAGTTATTCACACGATTCCAGCTTATTTTATTTGAAGGTTTGTTTCAATAACTCAGACATGATCGAAAATGAGACTCACGCTTTATTGAGTTATTGCCCTTGATTATGCCAAACTAAGGGAACTTAAACGGTATCCAATGTTCACCATGTGTTTTACTTGTTGCAATAAGGTCACAATGAGCAAACTTAGCAGGTGCGTTACACAGTTATTGCCCTTGATTGTTAAATTAATAAATTGCAACTTGCTATCATGATTGCTTTTGCGAACTTTTTCGGATATTCACCAACTTATATTTGAAGGTTTGTTTCATTTAGATCTCGTACGAGTTTGACAATGCGCAGCATTAATGTTTGCGTAACAGAGTTACTGCCCTAGATATTTGAAAAAAAAGCAAACTTTCAGCTTGTGAACACTTTAGCATTAGTAAACGCTTTTGAATGCTTACCGCATTTGAACTGACGGTTTGTTTCAATAAGATCTTGAACGATTTCGATAATGACCATACTAGATGCATGTGTTACAGAGGTACTACTTTGATTAAGCCAGATGTTCGTGTTCGGTCTATATTGCTTAAAATGTCTTAACCGTCTTGTTCAGACCATGTTAAAATGCTTTATCACATAACATGCGGTGTGGGAGTGTAATAACACCATTCAATATTTTCGATATTCCACTAGTGGTATAACATAACGTTATGGACGTCACGTTAATGTACGTTTTCTGACGTAATATGACGTTATAAGTTATGTGATAAATATTTATTATTGAATTTATTAAACTCGTTAGCAAAAATGTTGTAATGCTCGGCAAGAGCCTCGCATTATATCATTTTGCCAACTCGTTAAATAAATTCAATAATGAATGAGCACTCTTGCCGAGCATTATATAATTTTTGCCAACTCGTTTAATAAATTCAATAATGAATGAGCACTCATGTAAGATCCTCCATATATATGACGGTCGATTTGTACATGTTGGAGGCAGACCTGCCACTTTTCCGGTGTAGACACAATGCTGTATACCTCTCACCATCCGTAAGAATCGACACGTGCTTGCAGTAGGATTCGAACCCGCAGCGGTGATAGGCGAGAAGTTTTCAAATAAATTGCGGCCGCTGAGGTGATTATATAAAGCGGTTGGGCCTCTTGTTTTAGTTATCTTGAAAATAATACAGTTTATTTTAAACTTGAATCTGACATTGAGACGACTATTTGACAGGCACGGGATACTAAACGCGGGAATTACACACCCCGGTAGATAACTTTTCACGTTTTACGCGCAAGTTGTGCGGTTATCGTGTTTAAAAGTGAAACGAATATTGCTTCTGTTTAATGTTCGAATGTCAGTAGTTGATACGTTTTTGTTTTATTGTGGAGAATGTTTGAAAGTTTTCCAGAAACATAAGTATGTTTACGCGCGTTCAGCGTGAACATGTCCTTAGACGAACCTGGAGATGAGTTGTACTATATTCAAGTAGCTCTTTTTGTTTTCATGAAAATCACTTATTTAACGAAAGAGTAATGTTTTCGGTTGTCTCGTATTTTATGAAAACGTATTATGAATTCATAAAACAACTGTGTTGTTGTGTTTTTTTAAATAAATTCAAATGCACAAAATGAATTTACAAAATGTTGTTATTATTATTTTCAAACCTTTTGCGCACTGTTTTTCAGTAGGAAACACATGCTTTAAAATTGCATAAGGATTTTTTCCTTTCTAGAAAATCTAAAATTTAAAAACATTCCAATTCAATATTTAATGCAACATCAATCAAAATATAGTATTGGCAACATGGTGTTTAAAATCACCATATATTTTAAGTGAAATCGATCTTAAATATACTTAAATTAACCATAATATATACTGAAAGGAAAAAGAAACGCATAATCATCATCAAATTGCCTGTACTACACTATTATACACACCTAATTCCACGTAATATTCCAGATATAACTCAACATGTTTTGTACAAAAAGGACAACTCTGTCATGTAGTAGACATTTTAATCAAACTATACTTTAGTTCATAAATGTTGAAATTTCGCTTGAAAAAGTTAAGCCATTTCAGTATTGTGTTTAATGATAAGAGATTGCAACGTTTAAAGCCCAAGTTTGCCCACCAATGCGCTTTCTGTCGATAATGAAACTTTAAATGGGTACCATTGGTGTGTTCGGTGCTGTTTAAACCTTCTTTTCGAAAGGACAGGCCTAATGTCGCCGTGTACCATTCGATTCGCAGTAGCATATTAAACATACAACATATAGCGGAAATACCCAGTATGCGTTTCTTTTTCACCTAGTATATAACCAATGATAGCATAATTACCTGTGCAAAATGAATTTCCTAGTCATTAAGGAGTTTTTTGAAGGCCCATATATTATGTTTGGGCTATTTAAAACAGAAAATATCAATATTTGTTAACTTTAAGTCCGACCTCTAGAACCCCATGACAAGCTCGAACAACATTAATTGTGTATGGGTGCTTTCAAAAGTAAACACAAGAATATGACATCGACATGCAACAATGTCATGTGTATATACTATATTATATAAGTCTACCTGCCATTCGGCTTATGTAGATATTCTATATTGGTTAAGTGTGTTTTCTATATTTACCTGCCTCCCGGCTCTGTTATTATGTAGATTCATTAGAGCTCGAGCATCCATATTTTTTCTTTCTTTGGCATCAATAAAAGTCCGCGCAAACCGTCTTCCATAGCTAACGTCGTCACTGCATCCACCCCATTCAAACCTCTGTCCATATCTGTCCGTACTTCTTCCATTTTTCTTTGGATCACACGCGCACGTGCTTAGATGTCCGAGACTACATGCACGTGCTATAGCATATACAACACCCGCCGATGATATGGAGTACACGAATGCAGCCTCACGGGTACCAACTGAAACAAGAAAGTGATGTTTTGATAACTTGTTTGAAACAAGTCTACAACAGATATATTCAGTATACACCATTCATTAAACCCTCATGCTTTGTCTAAAACTGCACAGTAGTATTTGTGATAATTTTATTAAAATTGCTTCAACTTTATTGATTCTTGTATACATTATGAAATTATTCAACATTAACATGGTAAGAGCATTAGTTAATGGTAATGCACAAACCACTACATGAACATTGCACTTTGTGTTGGCGACAAAACATGACTGGTCAGTCCTATGTGTGATTTAGTGGAGGACAGCTTCATTTGATTCAGTTTGGCAAAATAACTGAATTGCCTACGTATGTTTAAACTTTAAAACAATAGTCACGTACCTTTCAAAAGTACTTTACCAAAGACCGAGGCATCACGGTCGAGCGTGCTACAGTTCCATCGGTGTTTCCGGAATTGGAACTGACACTCGTGGACGCCCTCTAGCGCCCCCTTACCGAGACTGATCATGGCATTCTGGTTCAGACGACACATCCGCCGCTGTTTGCCGATCAACCCAGGAATGTTGTCACAAATAATGCCCGAGCTCACCGCCTGAAGCGGCAACTGGCTGATAAACCTGAAAATCAACGACACCATAAGTACAATTGAATTGATTTTTATAGTCGCACCAACAACTAAGGTCATATGGCAACTTTCCAGCTTCCGTAGGTGGCTGAAGACCGCAGGTGTCCCTCCGGACAATATGCGTGCACGGGCGGACACCAGGGTAGAACCACCGACGTTCGGCAAGCCAGCTTGATAGCTTCCTCGCATAAAGATTCCTGGTCTCATGATAAAATGAGCGATTTAATAATAATAATAATAATAATAATAATAATAATGAATGCAAGCGTTATGACGTTTATTTACAAGTGTGCACGCAATAGTGTCACCATACTGAGCAATACTGTTGTTACCATACTGAGCAATACTGTTGTTACCATAGTGAGCAATATTGTTGTTACCATACTGAGCAATATTGTTGTTACCATATTGAGCAATATTGTTACCATATTGCTAATTTGGTCCACTTTGTCGCGTGTCCAAGAGGCTTAAATTTGTCACAAAAATATGAAGATCATTAATATGGATATTCCGAGGTTTTGAGTAATGGTGTATTGACACGTGTGGTATAAAACACGCGTGGTAATTAACACGTGTGATACATTGACACGTGTGGTATACTGACGCGTGTTGTACATTGACACATGTGGTACATTGACACGTATGGTACATTTGCGTGTGTGATATATTGACGAGTGTGGTATATTGGCACGTGTGATATATTGATGAGTGTGATACATTGGCACATGTGGTACATTGACGACTTTGGTACACTGGCGCGTGTGGTGCACAGGCGCGTTTGGTACATTGGCACGTGTGGAACATTGACGAGTATGATGCATTGGCACGTGCGGTAAATTGGCACGTGTGGTACCCTGACGAGTGTGGTACCCTGACGAGTGTGGTACATTGGCCTGTGTGGTACATTGACGAGTGTGGTACATCGGCGGGTGTGGTACATTGACGAGTGTGGTACATTGGCACGTGTGGAACATTGACGAGTATGGTACATAGGCTCTTGCAGTACATTGTCACGTGTGGTACCCTGACGAGTGTGGTACATTGGCATGTGTGGTATATTGACGTGTGTGGTGCATTGAAGAGTGTGGTACATTGACGAGTGTGGCACATTGGCACGTGTGGTATATTGACGTGTGTAGTGCATTGACGAGTGTGGTACATTGACGAGTGTGGTACATTGGCATGTGTGGTACATTGACGAGTGTGGTACATTGACGCGTGTGGTACATTGGCACGTGTGGTATATTGGCACGTGTGGTATATTGACGTGTGTGGTGCATTGACGCGTGTGGTACATTGGCACGCGTTGTACATTGGCACGTGAAGTTCATTGGCGCGTATGGTACATTGGCACATGTGGTACATTGGCACGTGTGGTACATTGACGAGTATCGTACATTGGCACGTGTGTACATTGTCATGTGTGGAACATTGACGAGTATGGTACATTGGCGCGTGTGGTACATAAACGAGTGTGGTACATTGACGACTGTGGTACATTGGCCTGTGTGGTACACTGACGAGTGTGGTACATTGGCGCGTGTGGTACATTGACGAGTGTGGTACATTGGCGCGTGTGATACATGGACGATTGTGGTACATTGACGACTGTGGTGCACTGGCGCGTGTGGTACATTGGCACGTGTGATACATTGACACGTGTGCTACATTGACGAGTGTGCTACATTGACGACTGTGTGGTACATTGGCCTGTGTGGTACACTGACGAGTGTGGTACATTGGCGCGTGTGGTACATTGACGAGTGTAGTACATTGGCGCGTGTGATACATGGACGAGTGTGGTACATTGACGACTGTGGTGCACTGGCGCGTGTGGTACATTGGCACGTGTGATACATTGACACGTGTGGTACATTGACGAATGTGGTACATTGGCGTGTGTGGTACATTGGCGAGTGTGGTACATTAGCGCGTGTTGTTCATTGGCGCGTGTGGTACATTGGCACGTGGTACATTGGCGCGTGTGGTACATTGGCACGTGTGGTATATTGACGTGTGTGGTGCATTGACGCGTGTGGTACATTGGCACGCGTGGTACATTGACACGTGAAGTTCATTGGCGCGTATGGTACATTGGCACATGTGGTACATTGGCACGTGTGGTACATTGACGAGTATCGTACATTGGCACGTGTGGTACATTGGCATGTGTGGAACATTGACGAGTATGGTACATTGGCGCGTGTGATACATTGGCACCTGCGGTATATTGATGTGTGTGATACATGGACGAGTGTGGTACATTGGCGCGTGTGGTACATGTACGAGTGTGGTACATTGGCGCATGTGTTACACTGACGAGTGTGGTACATTGGCGCGTGTGGTACATAAACGAGTGTGGTACATTGACGAGTGTGGGACATTGGCGCATGTGGTACGTTGACGAGTGTGGCGCGTATGGCACATTGACGAGTATGGTACATTGGCGCGTGTGGTACATTGACGAGTGTGGTACATTGGCGCGTGTGATACATGGACGAGTGTGGTATACTGACGACTGTGATGTACTGGCGCGTGTGGTACATTGGCACGTGTGGTACATTGGCGCATGTGGTACATTGACGAGTGTGGTATATTAGCGCGTGTGGTTCATTGGCGCGTGTGGTACATTGGTACATTGACACATGCGGTACATTGGAACCTGTGTTACATTGCCGTTTGTGGTACATTGGCACGTGTGGTACATTGACACATGCGCTACATTGGCACGTGTGGTACATTGGCGTGTGTGGTACCACGTGTGGTACATTAACACGTGTTCTATACTGGCACGTGTGCTACATTGACGAGTGTGGTACATTGGCACACTGGGACCCGCTCTCGTCCGAGCAAGATTGTTGACAATGTTGAACTAAATTGACGTGCAGTGTTGCTGCAGTACAGTATTATTTCAATGATGTGTTAATAATCATGTCGGATGAAATAAAGAAGTGAAAACTATTTTAATCACAAATTACTGTTCCCACTTGTTATCATTTTGTTAATCTGGAAACAAATCAATTCACGTGTAACGGGTCTTGTCAAAATGACGTCACTAGATTGTTTAAGCGAATTCTTCGGTACAAAGTAATAAAGGTCCAATCACATAATTGGCCCTATTTGTACGATATATTTAGAACATTTAATTCAATTTCAGTACCACTGGATCAAATTTCTTGCAATTTTAACCGTTGAATGAATAAGTGTAAAGCCAATGTTACAAATAGTACAAACTTCTGTCAGACATAGTAAATCAAATGCTATACTTTAATGCAAATGTGTCTATTACATTAGTATATATATATACTGTTATATTATATAATAATATATATTAAAAAAAAAAAAAAAAAAAAAGTTAAAGCGAAGAAGAGATAGGAGATATTGTTATAGTATATGTATACAATTAAACAAGACAGATGGTCCGATGGCGATGGTACAATGGCACGATGGCGATGATACGATGACCAATCACGTTATCGCCATCGTACCATCGCGTTTACAAGTCTACGCGCGATGATACGATGACGATGGTACGATTGCACGATAGCGATAAAGCGATGAACGATCGTACCATCGCAATCGTACCATCGCCATTATACCACACGTGCCAATGTACCACACGCGCCAGTGTACCACGTGCCAATGTACCACACGCGCCAATGAACCACACGCGCTAATATACCACACTCGTCAATGTACCACATCATAGCCATCGTACCATCGCCATCGTACCATCGCACATCAACTTGTAAACGTTGATACGCGATGGTACTATGACCCTAACGGAACACCGTAGTTTACATATACCCTACTGATTCATATAGTCACAGACATACCGGATGTTTACTACTCGTTTAATGACAATCTTGCGATAATTACAGATCAGACTACACCAATTACCAACCAATCAGCGGGAAGGGGAAAAGTTCCAGGTAAATTCGGAGCTATTACACAGAATCTCTTAATTTTGATTGGTTGTCAAGGTAAACAAACCAAAAAATCTTGCTAAAAAATTAAAATTCAACTTTTGAAGAGTACTTATAAAGGTTAAATCATACATTTGTGCAATGTATTCATAATGTGTTGCATAATCAAAGAAAGAAGTATATTTTGCATTTTCCTCATGTTTCTACATGCAAGTAGGTGAGTCAGCCCCATCCGACCCAAACAGCTTTTTCAAAACATACTCAGTGTATGGCTTCTGTATGTTTTTTTGATAAAACTAAGATAAGTCTTTCGAAACAAGTAATAAAAAATACAGCTTCCTATATTAGGGAACTCAGTACAGAGCTTAGAGCTATAAGGTAGGCCTATGCACAGACCTAATAACAATAATAATATTAATATGTCTGTGGCATATGGAAAATGATTTGGTGTAGTATGACCTACATTCTATATTATTGGCCATTTTTTACGCAGTACAAAAGGTTAACAATAAATCAATAAATAAATAAAAATAACGGAAAATGTGTGTAATTGGATTCCGACCTCTGTGTGTGTGTGTATTTCTAAGGATTATAGTCCCTCCACCTACGACAGGCGTCCTACCCGACGATTATAGGCACAATGTCTGGACTTTTATCTGTGTGTTGTTGTGTGATGTGATGATATGTCTACTTGAAGCAGCGAACTCAATGGTTTCTTTATAGTGCTGCCACACTGGAATACCACGCCGTAGTAGACATGATACCCACCCAGACACCCAGTCACTTTATTCTGACACTGGTCAATCAGTCGTAGCACTACCCATTATTTGCTCGTCAGGCAAGGGTTACAAGTGACTACTCCATTTTTAAAGTCTTTGGTATGACGCGGTCAGGGGACTCGAACCCACGACCTCCCGAATGCAAGGCAGACTCTATAACCACTACACCACGTATACTTTTATAGCCTTCTTTCTTTATACAATCGTAATATATAAGCCTGTTCTTTAGTTATGGGATTGTCCTAATGTGCATAAAATCATAGACCTACATGGTAAAATGGTGGACTTTAGTTTGGTTTACCAATTGTTTTAGATAGGAACGTGATGTCCAAAATTAAGATTTTCGACATTGCAATGCAAACCCAGAATACCATAATCATTATGAAGTACAGAATGTAGTGCCTTTTCTCCAAACAAACAGTTAACTTCAGCATTCACACAAGAATCTGACATAATCGTATACAAAAAAAGAGTTTTCCTACCCACCTACCCATCTGACAAATGTAAGCTCGGGTTTTGGGCAAACTAAGCTATATTAGGTGTGGCCCTGTCTACACGGAAAAGGAATACGAGTGGGCATACAGGTTACCCGGAAAGGGAATACAAGCGGACATACAGGTTAATCGGAAATGGAATACAAGTGGGCATACAGGGTACCCGGAAATGGAATACAAGCGGACATACAGGATACTCGGAAATGGAATACAAGTGGGCATACAGGGTACCCGGAAATGGAATACAAGTGGGCATACAGGGTACTCGGAAATGGAATACAAGTGGGCATACAGGGTACCCGGAAATAGAATACAAGTGGACATACATGGTACCCGGAAATGGAATACAAGTGGATATACAGGGTTCCCGGAAATGGAATATAAGTATTAGTTATAGAATGTCCAACGAGGTGTTACTAGCATATTTTTATGAGAAATGCATGTAACACCAAGTTGGATATGAGATAATGAGAACACATGTGGACATACATGGTACCCGGAAAAGGAATACAATTAAGCAATCGGGGTACCCGGAAAGGTAATACAAGTGGACATACAGGGTACCCGGAAATGGAATACAAGTGGACATACAGGGTACTCGGAGTGAGAATACAAGTGGACATACGGGGTACCCGGAAATGGAATACAAGTGGACATTCAGGGTACCCGGAAAGGGAATACAAGAGGGCATCTGGGGTACCCGGAAAGGGAATACAAGTGGACATACAGGGTACTCTAAAATGGGATACAAGTGAACATACAGGGTACCCGTAAAGGGAATACCAGTGGACATACAAGGTACCCAAAAAGGGACTACAAGTGGACACACAGGGTACCCGAAAATGGAATACAACTGGACATACAGGGTACCCGAAAATGGAATACAAGTGGACATACAGGGTACCCGGAAATGGAATACAGGTGGACATACAGGGTACCCGAAAATGGAATACAGGTGGACATACAGGGTGCCCGGAAATTGAATACAAGTGGACATACAGGGTACCCGGAAATGGAATACAGGTGGACATACAGGGTGCCCGGAAATGGAATACAAGTGAACATACAGGGTACCCGTAAAGGGAATACAAGTGGACATACAGGGTACCCGGAAATGGAATACAACTGGACATACAGGGTACCCGGAAAGGAAATACAAGTTGACATACAGTGTACCCGGAAATGGAATACAAGTTGACATACACGGTACTCGGAAATGGAAAAAAAGTTGACATACAGGGTACCCGTAAAGGGAATACAAGTGGACATACAGGGTATCCGTAAGGGGAATACAATTGTACGTAAAGGGTCCACGGAAATGGAATACAAGTGGACATACAGGGTAACAGGAAAGGGAATACGAGAGGACATACCGGGTACCTGTAAGGGGAATACAAGTGGACATACAGGGTACTCGGAAAGGGAAAACAAGTGGACATACAGGGTATCCGTAAGGGGAATACAATTGTACGTAAAGGGTCCACGGAAATGGAATACAAGTGGACATACAGGGTACCAGGAAAGGGAATACGAGAGGACATACCGGGTACCTGTAAGGGGAATACAATTGGACATACAGGGTACCCGGAAATGGAATACAAGTGGACATACACGGTACTCGGAAATGGAATACAAGTGGACATACAGGGTACCAGGAAAGGGAATACGAGAGGGCATACCGGGTACCTGTAAGGGGAATACAAGTGGACATACAGGGTACCAGGAAAGGGATACGAGAGGACATACCGGGTACCCGTAAGGGGAATACAAGTGGACATACAAGGTACCAGGAAAGGGATTACAAGTGTACATACAGGGTACCCGGAAAGGAATTACAAGTGGACATACAGGGTACCCGGAAAGGGAATACAAGTGAACATACATGGTACCCGGAATAACAACACAAGTGGACATATAGGTACCCGGAAAGGGAATACAAGTGAACATACAGGGTACCCGGAAATGGAATACAGGTGGACATATAGGGTACCCGGAAAGGGAATACAAATGAACATACAATGTACCCGGAAAGGGATTACAAGTGGATATACAGGGTACCCGGAATAATAACACAAATGCACATATAGGGTACCCGGAAAGGGAATGCAAGTGAACAAACAGGGTACCCGGAAATGGAATACAGGTGGACATATAGGGTACCCGGAAAGGGAATACAAGTGAACATACAGGGTACCCGGAAATGGAATACAGGTGGACATATAGGGTACCCGGAAAGGGAATACAAATGAACATACAATGTACCCGGAAAGGGATTACAAGTGGATATACAGGGTACCCGGAATAATAACACAAATGCACATATAGGGAACCCGAAAAGGGAATGCAAGTGAACATACAGGGTACCCGGAATAATAACACATGTGGACATATAGGGTACCTGGAAAGGGAATTCAAGTGAACATACAGGGTACCCGGACATATAGGGTACCCGGAAAAGGAATACAAGTGAACATACAGGGTACCCAGAAATAGAATACAGGTGGACATATAGGGTACCCGGAAAGGGAATACAAGTGAACATACAATGTACCCGGAAAGGGATTACAAGTGGATATACAGAGTACCCGGAATAACAACACAAATGCACATATAGGGTACCCGGAAAGGGAATGCAAGTGAACATACAGGGTACCCGGAATTCGAATACAGGTGGACATATAGGGTACCCGTTAAGGGAATACAAGTGGACATACATGGTACCCGGAAATAGAATGCAAGTGGGCATACAGGTTACACGGAAAGGGAATACATGTGAAAACAAAGGGTGTCCGGAAACGGAATACAAGTGGACATACAGGGTACCCGGAATGAGAACACAAGTGGACATATAGGGTACCCGGAAAGGGAATACAAGTGAACATACAGTGTACCCGGAAATGGAATACAGGTGGACATATAGGGTACCCGGAAAGGGAATACAAGTGAACATACAGTGTACCCGGAAATGGAATACAGGTGGACATATAGGGTACCCGGAAAGGAATACAAGTGAACATACAGGGTACCAGGAAATGGAATACAGGTGGACATATAGGGTACCCGGAAAGGGAATACAAGTGAACATACAAGGTACCAGGAAATGGAATACAAGTGAAAATACAGGGTACCCGGAAATGGAATACAGGTGGACATATAGGGTACCCGGAAAGGGAATACAAGTGAACATAAAGGGTACCCGGAAATGGAATACAGATGGACATACAGGGTACCCGGAAAGGGAATACAAGTGAACATACAGGGTACCCGGAAATAGAATGCAAGTGGACATACAGGGTACCCGGAAAGGGAATACATGTGAAGGTAAAGGGTGTCCAGAAACGGAATACAAGTGGACATACAGGGTACCCGGAATGAGAACACAAGTGGACATATAGGGTACCCGGAAAGGGAATACAAGTGAACATACAGTGTACCCGGAAATGGAATACAGGTGGACATATAGGGTACCCGGAAAAGGAATACAAGTGAACATACAGGGTACCAGGAAATGGAATACAGGTTGACATATAGGGTAACCGGAAAAGGAATACAAGTGAACATACAGGGTACCCGGAAATGGAATACAGATGGACATATAGGGTACCCGGAAAGGGAATACAATTGAACATACAAGGTACCCGGAAAGGATTACAAGTGGATATACAGGGTACCGGAATAACAACACAAGTGCACATAAAGGGTACCCGGAAAGAGAATACAAGTGGACATACATGGTACCAGGAAATAGAATGCAAGTGGACATACAGGTTACATGGAAAGGGAATACATGTGAAAATAAAGAGTATCCGGAAATGGAATACAAGAGGACATACATTGTACCCGGAAATAGAATACAAGTGGACATACAAGGTTCCCGCAAATGGAATGAAGTGGACATACAGGGTACCCGGAAAGGTAATACAAGTGAGCATAGTTACAGAGTACCAGGAAAGGGAATACAAGTGGACATACGTGTTACCCGGAACGATAATAAAAGTGGACATACAGGGTACCAGGAAATGGAGTACAAGTGGGCATACACGGTCCCCGGAAATGGAATACAAGTGAACATACAGGGTACCTGGAAAGAGAATACAAGTGGACATACAGGGTAACCGGAAAGAGAACACAAATGCACATACAGGGGACTCGGAAATGGAATACAAGTGGATATAAAGAGTACCCGGAAAGGGAAAACAAGTGGACATACGCGGTACCCGGAAATGTAATACAAGTGAACATACGGGGTACCCGGAAAGGGATTACAAGTGGACATTCAGGGTACCCAGAATGGCAATGCAAATGGACATACAGGATACCCGGAAATGGAATAGGTCTACAACTGGACAGACAGGGTACCCGGAAATGAAATACAAGTGAACATAGGGTACCCGGAAATGGAATGCAGGTGGACATACAGGGTTCCCGGAAATGGAATACAACTGGACATACTGTGTACCCGGAAATGAATACAAGTGGACATATATACAGGGTACCCGGAAAGGTAATACAAGTGAACATACAGGATACCCGGAAACGGAATACAAGTGGACATACAGGGAACCCGGAAATGGAATACAAGTGGACATACAGGGTACCCGGAAATGAAATACAAGTGGACATATAGTGTACCCGGAAAGGTAATACAAGTGGACATACAAGGTACCCCGAAATGGAATACAGGTGGACATACAGTGCACCCGGAAGGGTAATACAAGTGGACATACAGGGTACTCGGAATGTGAATATAAGTGACATATAGGGTACCCGGAAATGAGAATACAAGTGGACATACAGGGTACCCGGAATGTGAATATAAGTGGATATATAGGGTACCCGGAAATGGAATACACGTGGACATACAGGGTACCCGGAAATGGAATGCAGGTGGACATACAGGGTACCCGGAAATGAAATACAAGTGAACATAGGGTACCCGGAAATGGAATGCAGGTGGACATACAGGGTACCCGGAAATGAAATACAACTGGACATACTGTGTACCCGGAAATGGAATATAAGTGGACATATATACAGGGTACCCGGAAACGGAATACAAGTGGACATACAGGGTACCCGGAAATGGAATACAAGTGGACATACAGGGTACCCGGAAATGAAATACAAGTGGACATATAGTGTACCCGGAAAGGTAATACAAGTGTACATACAGGGTACCCCGAAATGGAATACAGGTGGACATACAGTGACCCGGAAGGGTAATACAAGTGGACATATAGGGTACTCGGAATGTGAATATAAGTGGACATATAGGGTACCCGGAAATGAGAATACAAGTGGACATACAGGGTACCCGGAATGTGAATATAAGTGGACATATAGGGTTCCCGGAAAAGGAATACACGTGGACATACAGGGTACCCGGAAATGGAATACAAGTGGACATATATAGTAGAAGGGAATACAATACGTTGATAAACTGGGTACCCGGAAATGGAATACAACTGTACATAGGGGTACCCGGATAAGTAAAAATCTGTGGTAGAACAAGATCGGGCAAAATACACAACTGTAATAGTTGGTGAAATTAAAAGTATAAAAAAGCTTATAACCGAGTCCTTTTTTACACCAATTGAAATTACACGATAACAAATTAATACCCACACAATAATTTGACGACAAAATCACTGAGAAAGGGCAGGTTATTAATCCATGTTCCGGTCAACCGGATATCGATTACAAGAGACCGTGATAAATCATCTACTGTAATCAACAAGAAAACACACCTGTCAGTCTTCCAATACTAATTTTAGCATTGGAATAATCAATTTTCTTTGACAAGCCCTTTGTATTTGGAATATCAATTATAGTTTTCCATTTCCTATAGCGTAATTACTTTTGGTTTAGCTTTTATTTATCGTCTCAAATCGTGAACAAGCGTAAACTGTGTTTTTTGTTTTATGTTTTCTTATCGAACATCAATGCATCATTTTCAATGAACTTTTTTTAAATCTGATGGCTGAGATTTACACGTGGAACAATGTAGATGATGTTAAACCTTATCTCCACAGTGTTTTCAGAAACATGATTACATTCTTCAAATATTTTGGAAAGTTTTATGCATTATACTCTGTTAAGATACATTAAGTAGAGATGCATTATATTAGTGGAGTGCGTGATCCGTGATAGTAGAGCGTTGGACTTCAAATCGAATGGTCGTGGGTTCAATCCTCGCCGTGGCCATGTTATTTATCCAGACTATCCTTCAGCAAGATAATTAATCCACATTCCTTACTACTGGGTCTACCCAGGAAACCTGCACATAATCTTCGAAAGTGGGAGTTGCAAATGGATAACGGAAATGATGCAAAAATAAAATAATATAAGGCAAAAGTTAATACTCGTAAGGACAGAAAACGTATTTAAATAATAATAATAATAATAATAATAATAATAATAATAATAAAGACTTATTTAACGAGAGAACTCATTTGAAACTAGTCAATCTTCCATGAGGCCCTCACCAATATATATTATACAATATTTACAAAGATATGTGATATACATTTAAAATGAATTGTAGTATATTCATGCATACAGAAACGGAAATATGTCCAAACTGAGTTGCAAGACTTAGTCATTATTATATGGTTTGGTTAATCCACTGTAAATACAATGTTTTAAAATTATTACTAGTAACAGATTGGGCAGTTTTTTATATGACGAGGACGTGAGTTCCACACTTCAGAGCCTTAATGGGCAAACGAATTTCTGAAAAAAACACTATTCAGACTGGGGTAATATAGTTGTAGATTTGAGGATGATCCTAAATTTCGCCTATGTACATTTGAAGTAAGAGTAGACGTATTTTTAAGATAAGCAGGAGCCTGATCATTAAATGTTTAATCATAAGAATTGTTTTTTGGAATTTAAGTCTTTCGGGAAATATCAAGGATGAAGTTTATCCATGAGTGTTCGGTTTAGCAAGAGCGGAGTAATGAAACAGAATTTAAAAGCGCCTGCATAGTAGCACATCTTCTCTGCACTCCTCATCTGTACACTTGGACGATCATGATCAATGGATTGTCATGCTTTTACTGTCAAAGATTTATGATTCATAAAACAGACAATGAAACAAAAACGGCGCTAACTGTTATGTTAATATTGTTTAAGAATTATACTAAATCGAGAAAGGGCTTCGCGGAACGTCTTTAATGTGTTGTTTTGTTATTGAAAATTGTATATGGTAGACATTTTCTTTGTAAGTGTAGGTTTAGTTTTGTGCAAACCATGTCAACTCTAGGTTAACAGTTAAATGGACGCGCGGCAATCCTTTTATTTTTTCCTCCGTACTATATCCCATGCAAGCATACTTCCCATGACGTTTTAGTGCAAAAAAGCTAAATTATTTAAATATTACAAATGTATTCTCATTTAACGCACGCAAAATATGCAACATATTACAGTCCATTATAGCCAATCTTCTAATGACTAGAAAAAGTAATTTTACTCAAAAAGAAAACAATATATGCAATTATAATGAGCAATTATAATTAGATAACCATGTTTTCATGTAACGGCGCTAGTTTTAGGAAATCTTCGAAATAATAAATTATTATAAATATAAAAACTACTACTTTTTTAATTTGAGGGTTAGGTAGAACAAAATAGACGTGTTTTTAGACGATTGGTTTGTATTAAGGCAAGGCAGAGTATATAACATACCTAGAGAATACCATTGTAGAATAAGAAATGTGTAAAAACATACCTAAAGATTACCTTATGTCGCATTAAGATGTGTATGAATTGAATGTTGTTTAACGGCTCATCAACATAGTATAGGTTATTTAGAGCCGCCCCAGAGAGAGGGGAAGGATGCATATGAATCCGGGAACCGTGCTCTACTCTTATTATTGAATCGATTCCTATGGTTCTTTAACATGCTCGGAGGAAAGACCGATACACGGGACCGCACGGTTTACGTCCCGAAACTCAGTGGCACCACGGAGGATTGAACAGATATAAATATAATATTTACGTCATTAATCTCTTTAGATAAAAGTCATATGACTGATATGATGCTCTAGCATCTTATACGTTTATCCAACTCGTTTAATAAAATCATATTAAAGAAGCACTCCTGTCCTCTATTTATACAATATACTCCCGAACAAAATCCAACAAATATTAATTTTCATAAAAAAAATTCAGTTCCACCACTGACGAAGAATTTAGTCAGAAACTTTAGAATTTACGTACTTTTCTTATGCATATGAAAAAAACGTCCCTACAAAGGTAACACTACCCACGTCCCCTATTTCATTTTCATACTCACCACCAGGTGGCCGTAACTTGTTGTGCAAGAACTAACGTTAACACGAAAATGGTGGTAAAGTTCATCCAACGCTTTGATCCCATCCTGCGAGCGCCATTGAAGCTAGCACCAATATTTGATATAATCCAAATCTATTGTTTCTGCTGTATACAACATGTTTCTTTGGGTGGTGTACTATATGTAGTGTTTCTCAAACGATGATGATACACGTAATGGAACAATACCCTACACCATGGTGACTATATTTTGTAATATTTTGACACTTGTATATGCCATGAAAATATTTTAATCTAAAACGACTTTGATAGACGGCGCTTATAATTAGGGATCTGAGTGCTGAAGTCTTACTTGGTGACGTTCTATTCGTTGAATTTAACGCGCTGGTAACTTGAAATTACATTGTATGAAGGCAGCGTCGCGCTTTGCTTATGTGTGCAAGGTTTAAGGAACCAGTTTTATTGTTTTGATGAACTCGTAAAGGTATGTTTTCAAATAAAATCGTACAGAACACTGCTACCAGAGGCACAGACACAACTGTTTACGTCGACCTGACCTTGCACATGCAATAAACCCCAAAACCGCAATCAATTTTATTTTATTCCAATTTAAAGACAATTGTCTATGATATTTCTGTTAATCAATCTCCGTTTAACAACAGAGCTGTCACGGTTGCACTTAGCCGTTCTGACACTGATATATTCCGATTTCTACTATAACACCACAACTGTAGTACGTATTTTCCTTCACGCAAACAATTATTCCGTGGAATATTTTATAAAATGAATTGTTCTGCACAAGAACTACGTTTAACAGAATGTGTTCCTTCTCTTGACAAAAGTTAATATAATGAAACTACAGGTGATATATAAACAAGCACGCAGTTTTGTTTGAAAACCAATAGTTTTTGACAGAAAAGTCAACCGCTGGTATGTGTTGACTATTCGTAAGGATATTCCCCGTTGACAAGAACGTTGATTAGAGATGGTTCTCGTATAATGTAATTTGTTGATTTGATAACAAAGGAAGAGTTCTTATCTTCTTATAAAACACGTTATATTAACACGTTTGCTTCATTTGTCTAATTTGTAAGTACGTATTTCGATTTTTAAAATTTTATATTTTCTTTTAATATACAAAAGCATATATTTTTCTGAATGTCAAAAGATATATGTGTATTTTGGTTAAATAACCGAACTTAGTTCTATTTGGTGTTGTATGTTTCTATTAATTATATTCACACTTTAAAATTTAAATTATCTACAAATTTACTGCGGCTTCAGTATTTCTTGATTGAAAATGTTCGTATTCTCCACAGTTACGCCTTGTAATTCATTACTAATTTCACTAATTCATTATGCACAATAAAACCTTCTTTTTTTCGTCTTTTTTACTTTTTGCTTCCAAGGCTCAAAATGTTCTTCCAAGTTTCAAAAGAAAAAAACACTTCTTAACAATTAAATTCCGCGAAAAGTATTAGTTCCCACACAAGTCTGTATTATTCCATGGCATCCTGTATCTAGGAAACTGTCTTAGACGTTCACATGTAACCACACATCCATGGTTAAGTTCGAAACTGCGTTGAAATCCTTCCCACAGTGTGGCCCCACTCGAAATGATATTAGACGAATTAGACACATAAAAAGAAAAAGAAACAAATTAACATTAGAAAAATAGTTTACACAATTTCATTATTGACAAAATGTTGATACGCCTTGGGTTATTCTTGGTAACAAAGGACGTTCAATCGGTTTCATAAAAATCGTAGCAAAGTGTATATATTAAGTGTATACAACATTTATGGCTGGTATACATATGGGCCGCAACACGCGAAAACGTCCCTTCCGACGTTTGGACGACAACGTCATAAAGTAACAATTTATGACGTCGGCCGGTAATCAATTAATTACTAGTCAAATTTCTCGTCACTTTCGTGTTTTACTTATTATATCATACGGAATGTGTTTTGTTAATATAAATAGTTGATACTATAGAAAATGGTAATTGTTTATGTTTTTTGTTGTTATTTAATAAATGACGTCGTCTAAGATGCCGACGTCAATGTCAAAATTAATGGCGAGTACAATCTTTAATTTTCAAATTGAGATAAAATCATTTTTAATTAAGATATCAACATAAAATAAAGAGATTTTTAAAGAGCAAATCATCGTGTTTCATAAACATAAATAAATATAAAATGTCAAAATTGTCAAAATTGTGTCTGAAGGGTCGCTTTCGCGTGGTTAGGATCATATATATAAAGTCCAGCCGAACTGCGGACTGAATTAACTGGACACACGGCAATCTTAGGGTCATTATGCACCTTTAAAGTGTTTTATCTTTAAGTAAAATTTCCTCTGCAGTAAAAAGGAATAAAACGTGTAAAATTAACATAATTTAATTTTGGTTGGAGTTCGAAAATTCTTTATTATAAGTAAATTGATTAAAAACTACTTTGCGGTAAATGTTCATTAAAAGCAGCATAGAAAGGTGATTGTTTTGATATGTCCCTTTCATACAAACACTGCACCATTTTTAAATCTAAAGTAGATATATTAGCCTTAGTAGAGCAAAACATAAGGTGACAAATTCACTATGCTGAATGGATCTTTGGGAAAATTTCATATAGTTGTCAACTTAGTAGGTTTCTTATCTTTATACGTTTACAATATTTTTAATTACTGCTTAATTCCTTCATGTTTTTGCGCGCAATATGACCTATTTATTTGTCGACGTGCCATAAAACAAATTCATTCATTCATTAGTAGGTTTCACTGACTAAAGAATATACACAACTGATAAGGTATAATGACTTTATGAAATTATTTTTGTTAAACATGGTAAATAGTTAAAGGGACAATGTTAGCCTATAAAACAAAAATAATAACGTTGACAAACATAACACACCAACAATTATTGAATATTTACTAAATAAAACCAAGATTGTTTGACGGAATTCAATAGCGGTACAAAAAAAAGATTAAACGCTTCGTGGAATTGAACTCGTAACCCACACCAAAATTACACTCGCGGGTAATAATATTCGAACGTCTCTAACCGCGCCAGATGTATTACGTAAGAGACACAATATATAAAAGCTAATACGCTAATGGATGTCATGCGGTCAGCAGAAAATGTAAATGTAAATAAAGTGGGTTCCGTATTATTTACAAATAATAAATAAAACTCTTTTTTTTTCAAACTCACGAATGTATTTCTACAGGCTTATCTGGGTCTATGCTAATGTTTTCAAGTGGACATTTCTCTGAATAAAAACCAGACAGTTATTTGGCTATGCTCAATATCTGCTTACTTACGGACAGTGTCCCTTTAATATATAAACAATTTTGACTGTGTAAACATGCCTTAACAATACACTTTGCCAGTTGTCTGATATGATCTCTCGTAAGTAATTAGAGTTTATTTTCTGGGGATAGTTGAATCAAGTCTTTTCCATATTAGATCTTTATAAAATAACGATCTTGGCCTTTACACGGCCGATATGGTACAATGGCAGTATGAATGTTTTGTTTATCTTGGTCAACATTTAATTAATTAGTTTATTTTCTGCGGATAGTTGAATAAAGTCATTTTCACGGATTAAAGCGCTGAATATATTGGATATAAAAAGAGTCCAATATTTCATTATGTGGTCCGAGTTTTGTCTTTCATACCCCATCCTACCCCTTCTCCAAGAAGCGAAAGCGGGGTTGGCTGGGTATGAAATAAAACCTTAATTTCGTCTTATAAAGTTTTCATATTGTAAAATTACAATTAATAGGTAATTTTAAACAGGTTTTCGCATTTTTGTCAGTATAAATGTTTTTAAACGTGTTTTATTGTCGACATATCCCTTATAAATAGGTTGCCCTGACTAAATAAAAGTATAAATAAGTCTGACAGGTCGACATACTTGTTAAAGGGAGTGTAGGCATACAGTCAAACACTTTTTATTATTTACAGTTCTGGAAAACGTGGGAAATGGTTAAAGAATTATCAAAATCGGATGATAAACAAAAAATATATTTCTTCAGAAATGGATATGGAGGTCGCCATCTTGAAAACTATGAGATCATATGACATCATAGTTCTATATTACCATATTTGTAATATTTTTGAATATGATAATGTACTGATTTATTGGAAAGAAAATCACAACAATCGTATTTTAAAATAAGTATACTACGTGTATAATGTTGCGTCATTTGCGTTGATTTTCTGTACTTTACATAATATTCATTAATATGTCATCTATATAGTAATTTAGAACGTTGACGTCATAGTTCTCAAAATGGCAGCTTCCATATCCGTTTTAGAACAACATTCAAACGGTCATATAATACGACTTTAAGTCATCGAAATCTCTCCGTTTGATTAAACAACTGAAAAATAAGTTGCATAAAATGTTGCACTATGACAAGTGACAGTTGTTTGCCTGTATTCAGACAGTATATGTTTTATACGTTGTATGTGATTCATTAAAGAGAAATATGTATTCGTAATTTTGATAAAGCATTATCCAATCAGTCACCAGAAATTTGACACACCATTAAATTCTGGTAGTTGATAGACTCGGTCTTTATCCTTTATTTCACTGTGTATGTCTGTGTGTTTTGGTGATATTCCTACTGTTGGATTTTAGACCAATAAGAGATTTTGATTTTTTGATTTTTTTTTTAGATGATCAACCAAGTTTACTGTTATAATTAAGGTATTTACAGTGTGATTATTTCAAAATCCTGCATATTCCATGCACATGTATGCAAACTGATTCAATATAATACATCTTTTAAAATCGAATCTTGAAAATTATCATCTTTTTACTCTGCCAAAGATGTTTATTTTACTATAGAACCTAAGGATAAACACCGAGTTACACAACTTTTATCACCGCGTTAAAATAAGGTAAAATCTCAACATTTTGGTATTGGAAAATCATGAGTACATCATTTCATAACTCAAATCTACTCAACTACCACTGTGCACTGACTGTCTCGTCGTCTGCGTACAAATCGACGGAACAGACACATTTTACACCGAATATCACCCCTTCAAAATATCACAATTCAAGCGTGGGATACAAAGCATACTCTGTGTTCCAAATGGTGCCAACATTTTAATTGAAAAATTGCCTCTACCTTTAAAGAATAAAGCTAGCGAGTTACAGATAATTGTTTCCAATTAGCAGTTGATATAATTTCAACGCGTTGCCCTCTGATTTCGCCGTCTGCTTGCATAATGTACCGCATATGTGAAATGATCTGAAAAATACTATTTGGACTGGGGTATTTAGTGAATGGATGTCTGGCTATTCAGGTTTTATTTAAATTTCCTGTAATTTTGAATTTTTCAATAACGAACCAGTATAGCAGAAAGGTGTGAGGTTTGTACACATTGATATTTAGTCCATATTTTTCATAGAAGAGGGGCGTTCAGAAAGTGTTACATATGATTTTATAAACTTTGAAAACTGCCGATGTTTGGGCAAATGTGCACATCATCGTCGAAAAATACAAGTATATTCATATTGTGGTATGGTATATGTTTTTCATAAATGTTTTCTCGTCCTTGTTTTGAGAAACTGTAATCTTGACATCTTTTAAAATTTAAAAAAGTCAGTTTTATGATAGCTAGTGTCGGTTTCATATTTTAATACAGCAAAACATCCCAGTGTTAATACAACTTAAGTATGTCTACTATCAGGAACGTGTATTTAAACGTTCCTGCTACTATATGTAAAATAATAATAACACAACGATAAACTTAAAGGGACACTGTCCGTAAGTAAGCAGATATTGAGAATAACCAAATAACTGGCTGACTTTTATTCAGTGAAATGTATACATGAAAACATGAGGATAGACCCTAAGAAGTATGTAGGAATACATTCGTGAGTTTGAAAAAAAAAGTTTTAATTATTATATGTAAATAAAGTGGGACCCACAATATTTACCTTTTCTGCGATCACGTGACTTCCATAAGCGCATTAGGTTTTCACCACAGTATGTATTGCGAAATATGTATAGCCCGCTTAGCTCAGTCGGGAGCGTGATCGACCACTTTACGCTCACGCACACTATTATTAATGTGAGTGTAATTTTAGTTTGGGCTGTGAGTTCAAACGCACAAAGTGGATTTACTTTTTTTTGTAACGCGATTGAATTCCGTTAAACAATCTTGCTTTTAATTAGTAAATATTCAATAATATTTAGTGTGTAATGTTTGCGAACATAATTATTGTGTGTTTTATAAGCTAAAGGTTACGGACAGTGTCCCTTTAAAAGCAGCAGTGATAAATACCATAGTTTTCAAATCGGTTGAGAAATACATATTTTACAGCTAAAATACATTTTGATAGGGCTGTTCCCATGTAAACTCATTGTTGCCACGAGAAAGAAACTTAGGAAATATATACTGAAAGGAAAAAGGAACGCATAATCAAAAAATTGCCTATACTACACTATTATGTACACCTAAATCCGCGTGATATTCCAATATATATATCTCAACGAGTTTTGTACAAAAAGGGGCTACAACTAATTACAGAAAGAACAACTCTGTCATGTAGTAGACATTTTAATCAAGGTATACCTTGTTACAGTGGGTCACCCTGCTAACCGCCAAACACCATGTGAATGATAGTATATAGTGGGTTGGAGACAATTTCAGAAATCGTTTTATTTTGTTGATTTTCTTAAAGATATTCATCCAATGGATAGTAATAGTGTGTTATAACACACTGGTATGTGTTCATGACTCTGGTGCCAGTGGTTTCTTTTTCCTTTCAGTATATAAACAAATCTTCAGGTAATTTAATAGTCTTGGTATGAAGCCTTCAGGTTCCTAAACGCATTTTAGATAATAATTATAAAACCATTTGTATTGTTGATGGAGCAGAATAAAAAAAAAAGAACATTATGATTTGTTATTTCTCAAACGATTATGAAATGTAATCTTAAAATGCATGTTTCAAGTTGACTGGTATATATTACATCTGCGTGTGGCACTGTCGACACACAAAGATGAATAAAACAGCTAATACAATCCAGAGAACAACACAGGTTAAAAAAAAAAGTTCGACCTCACACTTTGTTCAAAAGTTACGGATATGATACAAAACTGGTATACGGGCGGACATAAAAATACTAAAAACTCAAAGAATCGGCAAGTTGTTCATGTATACATCATTACTATTAGTGTAGATGATAATATAAGACTAATACATGGAGTATTCTTGTGTGATATTAGAAACATATGACTATTTATATTTTATGATTTAACAACAAAAAACAGCTCAGTCGTCAAGTCTTTCAGACCAAATATTTCAATAAACAACGTATCATGCTACTCATTTGAATACATGGCACTTTTCATATCAGTATTGATATTTGGACTAATATGAATTACTCTTCCACATCGCCTCTAGTCCCTTTAAGTAGTTAATCACAGATTTCAAAAATCACGGATATTTTTTAATAAAATACGATACCTTGAGTATAATTATACGCATTTCTAAAAGAAAGAACGATTAACCTAAGTACTAAACATACAAACACGAGTTTAATGAAAGAACGATTAACCTAAGTACTAAACATACAAACACGAGTTTAATGAAAGAACGATTAACCTAGGTACTACACATACAAGCACGAATTTAATGAAGGAATGGTTAACCTAGGTACTACACATACAAGCACGAGTTTATTGGAGGAACTGTGGACCTAGATACTACACATACAAGCACGAGATAGATGAAGGAATGTTAACCTAGATATTACACATACAAGCACGAGTTGAATGGAGGAATTGTCAACCTAGGTACTACACATACGAGCACGAGTTTAATTAAATAACTATTAACCTAGGTACTACACATACAAGCACGAGTTTAATGAAGGAATGTTAACCTAGGTACTACACATACAAGCACGAGTTTAATGAAGGAAATGTTAACCAAGATACTACACATACAAGCACGAGTTTATTGGAGGAACTGTTAACTAAGGTACTACACATTCAAGCACGATTTTATTGGAGGAACTGTTAACCTAGGTATTACACATACAAGCACGAGTTTAATGGAGGAAATGTTAACCTTGGTACTACACATAGAAGCACGAGTTTATTGGAGGAACTGTTGACTAAGGTACTACACATTCAAGCACGATTTTATTGGAGGAACTGTTAACCTAGGTATTACACATACAATCACGAGTTTAATGGAGGCAATGTTAACCTAGGTACTACACATAGAAGCACGAGTTTATTGGAGGAACTGTTAAATAAGGTACTACACATTCAAGCATGATTTTATTGGAGGAACTGTTAACCTAGGTATTACACATACAAGCACGAGTTTAATGGAGGCAATGTTAACCTAGGTACTACACATACAAGCACGAGTTTATTGGAGGAACTGTTAACCTAGGTATTACACATACAAGCACGAGTTTAATGGAGGAAATGTTAACCTAGGTACTACACATACAAACACAAGTTTATTGGAGGAACTGTTAACTAAGGTACTTCACATTCAAGCACGATTTTATTGGAGGAACTGTTAACCTAGGTATTACACATACAAGCACGAGTTTAACGGAGGAAATGTTAACCTAGGTACTACACATACAAGCACGAGTTTAATGGAGGAACTGTTAACTAAGGTACTACACATTCAAGCACGATTTTATTGGAGGAACTGTTAACCTAGGTACTACACATACTAACACGAGTTTAATAGAGGAAATGTTAACCTAGATACTACACATACAAGCCCGAGTTTAATGAAGGAACGGTTGACCTATGTACTACACATACAAGCACGAGTTTATTGGAGGAACTGTTAACCTAGGTACTATACATACAAGCACGAGTTTAATGAAGGAACGGTTGACCTATGTACTAATCATACAATCACGAGTTTATTGGAGGAACTATTAGCCTAGGTACTACACATACAAGCACGAGTTTATTGGAGGAAATGTTAACCTAGGTATTACACATACAAGCCCGAGATTAATGAAGGAACTGATAACCTAGGTACTGCACATACAAACACGAGTTTAATGACAGAACGATTAACCTAGGTACTACACATACAAGACGAGTTTAATGAAGGAATGTTAACCTAGGTACTACACATACAAGCACGAGTTTATTGGAGGAACTGTTGAACTAGGTACTACACATACAAGCACGAGATTAATAAAGGAACGATTAACCTAGGTACTACACACACAAGCACGAGTTTAATGAAAGAACGATTAACCTAGGTACTACACATACAAGCACGAGTTTAATGAAGGAACGGATAACCTAGGTACTACACATACAAGCACGAGTTAAAAGAAAGAACGATTAACCTAGGTACTACACACACAAGCACGAGTTTAATGAAAGAACGACTAACCTAGGTACTACATATACAATCACAAATTTAATGAAGGAACGGTTAACCTAGGTACTACTCATACAAGCACGAGTTTATTGGAGAAACTGTTCACCTAGGTACTACACATACAAGCACGAGATAAATGAAAGAACGATTAACGCAGGTACTACACATACAAGCACGAGTTTACTGGAGGAACTGTTAACCTAGGTACTACACATACAAGCACGTGTTTACTGGAGGAACTGTTAACATAGGTACTACACATACAAGCACGAGTTTATTGGAGGATCTATTAACCTAGGTACTACACATACAAGCACGAGTTTCATGGAGGAACTGTTAACCTAGGTACTACACATACAAGCACGAGAATAATGAAGGAACTGTTAACCTAGGTACTACACATACAAGCCCGAGAATAATGAAGGAACTGTTAACCTAGGTACTACACATACAAGCACGAGTTTATTGGAGGAACTGTTAACCCCGGTACTACACATACAAGCACGAGTTTAATGGAGGAACTGTTAACCTAGGTACTACACATACAAGCACGAGTTTAATGGAGGAACTGTTAACCTAGGTACTACACATACAAGCACGAGACTAATGAAGGAACTGTTAACCTAGGTACTCCACATACAAGCCCGAGTTTATTGGAGGAACTGTTAACCTAGGTACTACATATACAAGCCCGAGTTTATTGGAGGAACTGTTGACCTAGGTACTACACATACAAGCGCGAGTTTACTAGAGGCACCGTTAACCTAGGTACTACACATACAAGCACGAGTTTACTGGAGGAACTGTTAACCTAGGTACTGCACATACAAGTACAAGTTTATTGGAGGAACGAACTGTCAACCTAGGTAATACACAAACAAGCACCTGTTTACTGGAGGAACTGTTAACCAGGTATTACATATACAAGCACGTGTTTACTGGAGGAACTGTTAACCAGGTACTACATATACAAGCACCTGTTTACTGTAGGAACTGTTAACCTAGGTACTACACATACAAGTACAAGGTTATTGGAGGAACTGTCAACCTAGGTACTACACATACAAGCACGTGTTTACTGGAGGAACTGTTAACCTGGTACTACATATACAAGCACGAGTATACTGGAGGAACTGTTAACCCAGGTACTAGACATACAAGCACGTGTTTACTAGAGGAACTGTAACCAGGTACTATATATACAAGCACGTGTTTACTGGAGGAACTGTTAACCAGGTACTACATATACAAGCACGTGTTTACTGGAGGAACTGTTAACCAGGTACTGCACATACAAGTACAAGTTTATTGGAGGAACGAACTGTCAACCTAGGTACTACACAAACAAGCACGTGTTTACTGGAGGAACTGTTAACCAGGTACTGCACATACAAGTACAAGTTTATTGGAGGAACGAACTGTCAACCTAGGTACTACACAAACAAGCACGTGTTTACTGGAGGAACTGTTAACCAGGTACTACATATACAAGCACGTGTTTACTGGAGGAACTGTTAACCAGGTACTACACATACAAGCACGAGTATACTGGAGGAACTGTCAATCCAGGTACTACACATACAAGCACGTGTTTACTGGTGGAACTGTTAACCAGGTACTACATATACAAGGACGTGTTTACTGGAGGAACTGTTAACCAGGTACTACACATACAAGCACGAGTATACTGGAGGAACTGCCAATCCAGGTACTAGACATACAAGCACGTGTTTACTGGAGGAACTTTTAACCAGGTATACTATAACGCGTACTCTAAGCTTTGTTAACCAGGTATACTATAATGCATACTATAAGCTTTGTTAACCAGGCATACTATAACGCGTACTATAAGCTTTGTTAACCAGGCTTACTATAACGCGTACTATAAGCTTTGTTAACCAGGTATACTATAACGCGTACTATAAGCTTTGTTAACCATGTATAATATGACGCGTACTATAAGCTTTGTTAACCAGGTATACTATGACACATACTATAAGCTTTGTTAACCAGGTATACAACCAGGTATACTATAACGCGTACTATAAGCTTTGTTAACCATGTATAATATGACGCGTACTATAAGCTTTGTTAACCATGTATACTATAACGCGTACTATAAGCTTTGTTAACCAGGTATACTATGACGCGTACTATAAGCTTTGTTAACCAGATATAATATAACGTGTACTATAAGCTTTGTTAACTAGGTATACTATGACGCGTACTATAAGCTTTGTTAACCAGGCATACTATGATGCGTACTATAAGCTTTGTTAACCAGGTATACTATGATGCGTACTATAGTATACTATAACGCGTACTATAAGCTTTGTTAACCAGGTATATAATACTATAACGCGTACTATAAGCTTTGTTAACCAGGTATACTATAACGCGTACTATAACCAGGTATACTATAACGCGTACTATAAACAGGTATAATATAACGCGTACTATAACCAGGTGTACTATGACGCATACTATAACCAGGTATACTATAACGCGTACTATAACCATGTATACTATAACGCGTACTATAAGCTTTGTTATCCATGATACTATAACGCGTACTATAAGCTTTGTTATCCAGGTATACTATAACGCGTACTATAAGCTTTGTTATCCAGGTATACTATAACGCATACTATAAGCTTTGTTATCCAGGTATACTATAACGCGTACTATAAGCTTTGTTATCCAGGTATACTATAACGCGTACTATAAGCTTTGTTCCATATTATAAAACGCACCTTGCGCTCATTGTCTATTAAGTTTATTTCTTTCTAAATTGGTGCAAAAGTATTTTTGCGGAAATTGCAAATTATTTCTCAGATATACAGTTATCTATAAAGTCATACCAATTACCGCTAATAAAATACGTCTTAAAGGGACTAAGGCGATATGAATAGGCTTTAAAGGGACTCGAGGCGATATGGAAGAGTAACTGGTGCCAGTACAAGAGAAAACCCTCATAATGTGCCCGAGTTTCATGTTCAATGTGCACGTGCATAACATAAGCAGCATATTAAGTTCGGTTGAAATATTATTTATGAAAATGTTTGGACTGGAAAACACGACTCGGTGTTGTTGTTTTTTTGTTGTTGTTGTTGTTGTCGTTGTTGTTGTTATTGATGATGTTAAATCATAAATGTTAATTCATATGTGGTTCATATTGCTAGCATATTTGCATATTATGAAATAAAAGTGTAATAGATTTATTATAGCCTTAAGGCATCATATGAATTAATAAAAATTCATCGTTTTCCTGTTTAAAAGTGTTCTTCTCCCTTACCTATTTCTGAAAAAAAAACGTTTTAAAAAAGAAGATTGTTACCTTACACATACTGTTTAAAACATTTCCATGGATCTGACTCTTTATTCCAGAATTTATCTGAGTTTATGCTCCAATCTAAAACATGATTATTGTATAGGCTGTAATCTGTTCGTCAGTCGATCAGAATGTCTGCCCAAACTTCATATCCGAGGGTCTCCCATGGCTTTTGGGGAACAAGGGAACATGACCATCTATTTTTAGGGAACAAGGGAGTGTCTTTTATTGTTAATATTTTTGGGGAACAAGGGAACATTGGCAAAATATTTGTGGGGAACAAAGCAAAATATTTTGGGGAACCAGGGAACATTGGGTCATATTTTTAGGGAAGGGAACATGGATCCCCCTGGGAAGGCCTCATATCCATAGCATCTATATTGTTGGTTCATTTTTCTTATAAACTTACCTGGTACTATATCGATATAAACTTACCTGGTACTATATCGATATAAACTTACCTGGTACTATATCGAATAATCGTCTCCTAATGAAGTGCAATCTGCCAGATCCATTATTTTGTTCACTAATATGGACAATACGAGAACATTCTGGAACACATATCTTGTTGTAAAATTGAGTATTTATTATCATAGTTAATGCACAATGTCATTAAAAAACGTATCTACCTACCTACCCAGATTTTCCAAAGGAGGTCGGTTTGAGTAAACGAAAATTATTTTAACTGTGGCCTTAACCAAAATATGTTGCCAGTAATTGATGAATACACGACACTTGAATAATAAACCCACTAATTATTTTCCCCATTGCCACCAATGTTAAAGTGTTTTGCTGCATATGGATAATGCAGCAGTGTAATTTTCATATAGAAAACTAATTTTCCACTTGAAAAATCACCAGAAAATGTGGGGTCACAATACATGTAAGAAAGTTCTTGTTTGTTTACTAAACAGGTCAAGGGTACAGCTGTTTTCATAGATAGTTGCTCACAAAGTGTAAGCATAGAGTCGAAATTTCGAAAATGTCCATCAGTGATCCAGTATAACCTATTAATACGCTTCTTATACATACAGCCACAAAATCGAACAGAAATTGGCAGTTTTCCTCTACTTTCCATCAAAAAAGGAGGGATCACTTTTTTATTATAGGAATTACATTCGAGTACACCTCGGAGGTTACATCTAATTAGTGGTGGTAAACCTTGACCATTAAAATGACATCCTACCCATCTAAGCAACTTGGACAGGTGAGCTCTTCATACCGAATTTAATAAATTTGAAAGTTTGGGCATCGTGTGATGTAGTATTTATTTCAGCTGGTAATTTCGAACCTTGCATACAGCCTGTATAATTCGAAGCAACTCATCTATATATCGCATTTTAGTAGTATTTGAAGTAAAACGAGTAGCAGTTATTATTCACACAGTTCGAAACAATTCGAGTCTTTATAATTAAACTGTGGGTCTATACAAAACGACATAATGCGAGTAGATCGCTTTGAAACATTCGAGATACTTGTAATAAGTTTGACACAAGCCAAGTAAGTATTTTTATTTATATAATAAGAGTTTCATATACTTGTCATAAAAGCTTCATTTTCAAAACACACACAGACATGAAAAAACAAAAGTTCAACTTTTAAATGATTCTCATTTACTACTTATATAATTCTTATATATGAAAGGTAACCATGTATAAGAATCATGTACTGCTCCTTTGAAATAATTATCATATAATAGGTGTCGTATGAGAATAAGTATCATATAATAGGTGTCGTATGAGAATAAGTATCATATAATGGTGTCGTATGAGAATAAGTATCATATAATAGGTGTCGTATGAGAATAAGTATCATATAATAGGTGTCGTATGAGAATAAGTATCAAATAATAGGTGTCGTATGAGAATAAGTATCATATAATAGGTGTCGTATGAGAATAAGTATCATATAATGGTGTCGTATGAGAATAAGTATCATATAATAGGTGTCGTATGAGAATAAGTATCATATAATAGGTGTCGTATGAGAATAAGTATCATATAATAGGTGTCGTATGAGAATAAGTATCATATAATAGGTGTCGTATGAGAATAAGTATTATATAATAGGTGTCGTATGGAAATAAGTATCATATAATAGGTGTCGTATGAGAATAAGTATCATATAATGGTGTCGCATGAGAATAAGTATCATATAATAGGTGTCGTATGAGAATAAGTATCATATAATAGGTGTCGTATGAGAATAAGTATCAAATAATAGGTGTCGTATGAGAATAAGTATCATATAATAGGTGTCGTATGAGAATAAGTATCATATAATGGTGTCGTATGAGAATAAGTATCATATAATAGGTGTCGTATGAGAATAAGTATCATATAATAGGTGTCGTATGAGAATAAGTATCATATAATAGGTGTCGTATGAGAATAAGTATCATATAATAGGTGTCGTATGAGAATAAGTATTATATAATAGGTGTCGTATGGAAATAAGTATCATATAATAGGTGTCGTATGAGAATAAGTATCATATAATGGTGTCGCATGAGAATAAGTATCATATAATAGGTGTCGTATGAGAATAAGTATCATATAATAGGTGTCGTATGAGAATAAGTATCATATAATAGGTGTCGTATGAGAATAAGTATCATATAATGGTGTCGTATGAGAATAAGTATCATATAATAGGTGTCGTATGAGAATAAGTATCATATAATAGGTGTCGTATGAGAATAAGTATCATATAATAGGTGTCGTATGAGAATAAGTATCATATAATAGGTGTCGTATGGGAATAAGTATCATATAATAGGTGTCGTATGAGAATAAGTATCATATAATAGGTGTCGTATGAGAATAAGTATCATATAATAGGTGTCGTATGGGAATAAGTATCATATAATAGGTGTCGTATGAGAATAGTATAAGAATCATATGGTTCTTATATACTGAAAGGAAAAAGAAACGCATAATCAAAATATTGCCTATACTACACTAGTATATACATCTAATTCCATGTAATATTGCAGATATATCTCAACGTGTTTTGTATAAAAAGGGGCTATAACTAATTACAGAAAGGACATCTCTGTCATTTAGTAGACTTTTGAATCAAAGTATACTTTGTTACACGAAATTCATAAATGTTGAAATTTCGCTTGAAAAAGTCAAGCCATTTCAGTATTATGTTTAATGTTAAGAGACTGCAACGTTTAAAGCCTAGGTTTGCTCACCTGCTTGAGCCAAATGAGCATTCTGCCGATAATGAAACTTTAAAGGGGTAACCAATGGTGTGTTCGGTGCTGTTTAACCCTTCTTAGCAGTAGTATATTAAACATACAATATATAGCGGAAATACCCATTATGCGTTTCTTTTTCTTTTTAGTATATGCAGGGCTTTATAATTATCAGTCCAGGTATATGTGGCAAATTTAACTTGATATTAAAACACTATTAATGATTACTCTAATCATCAGGTGAGAGCCAGACGATCTTCGTACGTGGCCCCTCAATTCTGCCAACTTTTGATGTTTATGAAACGTGTTGATATGAAATTTCCGCGAATTGCCAGACCCACATGACAGGAGATGGAGAACGTATTTAATAAATATATATATAGCAACCTCAGTCCTCATTTATCTCTATTACGTCAAAACAATTTATTTAAGATTTTTCTATATTTGCTACCCGGGACTCCGACTAGTACTGGGTATCTTCATCATGCTGATTCGACAACCAGAACGCGTCAATAATGTGTCAGTGCGGTTCCATGGGAATTATACTGAAATTAGACTCGAGTTTGACGCCAGTGAAGATTCAAAGAGATTTTAAAGGGATCCAATAGGCTTTTCGTGGGTGTCTAGGGGTCTGACTTAAAATTTACAAATTATGATATTTCTATTTTAACGTAATGAATGAGCCTAAAATGGTCCCTTATTTACCAGATTTACAAGGAAATTCATTTTGCAAATTATCTTAATATCTGCTATAGGCTGGGTTATGCACGTTCGATTTTCCATTCAAAGTATAGGGTGAAATTTGTAAATATGCCGTAAAAACACGATATTTTGATTGATATGGCAGTTTTATCATGAACTGGAACATTTTAACATTTTAGATTAAAACAAGTTTTATCATATTTCTTAATGTTTTTTATTACACTGATATGTTTGCAATGACACATTATGAAAAATAGTATATTTAGATATTTTCCTATACTTTCAAATCTTGTCTGAATTAGACAGATAGGACCGCGCCCGACTCCCCCACCCCATACCAAATATACATTTTGAGTCCGATACATTTATAGATACAAACTCCCGACACAAATACAATTAAACTGTTAATTTATTTTGTGACTAGGTCCCCCAAGATAAGCATCACAAATATGACGTTATGTGACCATATAAATTAGTATTCAGAGTTCCGAATAACAATACCATATGATTTTACAAATCTAGTTACCAGCTTTATCGGATTTGGATTATAGTGAATGAAAGCAATTTCAAGTATTTATGTATCAAGTTGGGGTATAATAATATTTGGATAGGGCTAAATAAACCCACGAATACTACAACTGTAGAACTTCTGACACGGATTCGTCTGAAGTGAGACGTGAATAATGAGTCCCACCTCAAAAATTTAAACTCCACAAATATGTATAATACGTATTTTTATGTCTGCATGGATTATCGGCATGAATGCCAAATACCTGATTGTATAAGTAAATGTTGTCTGTAGCTTTTTGCTGTAATGAGTAACAAAAACAAATATCGGGAATATGAAATAATGGATAATATATGTGACATTAAAGGGGTTAGTGCACTATTTTCAAACAAGGTTTATTTTAAAGGGCTCTGAAAAACTCAAGGGCTCAAAATGCCATGAACATTAAAGGTGGTATGACCTATTGAAAGTTTGCAAAGAAACACAAATGGAGGCGGCCAACTATGAACGATGACGTCATCGCGCCTTTTTACCATATATGGCATACTGATTAAATGTCTTTTAACGCAAAGAAAATCACTGGAAATGAAAAATAAACATACAATTTATACATTTTACATCTGTATATTTATTTTTAATCAATTTGCAGTGATTTTCTTTGCTATATAATATATTTTGTCAAAAAGCCGTATATAGGGAAAAGGCGAGATGACGTCATCGTTCCAAGATGGCCGCCTTCATTTATGTTCTTTGCAAATTTTCAATAGGTCATATTTCATTTATTTTTCATGGCATTTTGATAATTCTTTCTGCCATTTTTAAGGTTGTCAGAGCCCTTTTAAATAAATCTTGTTTGAAAATAGTGCATAAACCCCTTTAAAGAAATTAACCCACCAAATAACGACAAACTTATACTGCAAAACTGTTAATGAAAACTCTGTCCATGGGTTTGGGTCGTATAAATGTTTATATGTGGCCGATTAAAAGTATAGAATTGTTCACGGGTTCTTTAAATACCCGCGATTGAATATGCGTAACTCTTTTTAATCGTACAACAGCCACATTTAACAACATGTGTACACCGTTTCTAAACATACTGACGACGAGGTATATATATAACTTACATATTAGAGTTATGTAAATTATATATATATATCGTCGTCAGTATAATTAGAAACGGTTTACATATGTTGTTAAATCTGGCTGTTGTTGGCGGGATCGATACTTTAATGTTACAGAGAGATTATTTTCTAACTATGATAAAACAGACATAAACACTTCAGCAATGTTTCATTTTTAAGATATAGATTTGACTTCAGTATACGTTTCTGTTTGTTTGTTTTTTGCTTTGAAAAAACCCGGAGAACATTATCATTATAACTTTTGATTAAAGTCCCTATCCCGCCATCAACAGGCCCTATCCCGCCATCAACAGGCCCTATCCCGCCATCAACAGGCCTATCCCGCCATCAACAGGCCCTATCCCGCCATCAACAGGCCCTATCCCGCCATCAACAGGCCCTATCCCGCCATCAACAGGCACAGTTTACAATAGATGTACACTGTTTCTCTGCTGAATCTCCATCAATAAAAGTTCAAAAGCTAACAATTATTAGCAAATTCACCATCATGGACATCAATAACTTAGAGCATGCCATGGAGTTCTTTGGATTTCGATAGCCAAATACATATTCGATAGCATTCAATGTGAAAGTGGATATAAGAGCTTCCAAATAAACATTTTGGCGATAATGGTGGAACTGGTAGTGACACTGATGTTTTCAACAATATAATGGAAAATGTAGATTGTAAAATATTAGCCAACTTTTTGATTGAAGCATTTGATGAACGTATTGAACTACTTAAACGCTAAGACAGAACAATAACTGTGTGTGTTAAATGTGATTAAAGGCGTATTTATGCATGATACACTCTTAACTGTCATTTAACTGTATATAAAGTAGAATCATTATTCCATGCTGTGAAATCATTATATAGGAACTGATTATAACTATACAAGGAAGAGTTATACAATAACAGAGTTTCAATCAACTGAATAATATGTTGGTTAAACCGAACGTTTGTAACAGTTAATATTGCCAGGAAGATGGCAATGAAATAAACACCCAATGAACATAATTTGTTAAAATGATAGTGCTTCGTAAGCCTCTGCAGGCTGGCTGTTTAACTAATATTGCTTTAATGTTGTATTACATGTAGATTGTCGTAAACAGGTTGCACTTTAATAAATAAAATATATATATATAAGAAGTGCGCCAAAAAGGTGTCATATGTGTGCCATATGTGTATCACATGTTATGTGTGTGTCATACATAGTAATGTGTGTGTCATATATAGTCATATATATGTCATGTATAGTCAAATATGTGTGTGTCATATGTATGTCGTTTATAATCTGTGTGAGTGTGTGTGTGTGTGTGTGCGTGCGTGCGTGCGTGCGTGCGTGCGTGTGTGTGTGTCATATATGCGTCACATATACTAATATGCGTGTCATATGTATTCGTATGTGTGTCATATGCGTGTCATTTATAGTAAAATGGGTGTCATATATAACCATTTTTTGTCATATGCACATTGTGTCATATATAGCCATGCATGTGTCATATGTGTGTCATATGTGTGTGTGTCATATTTGTGTGTGTCATATATGTGTCATATAGATGTGTGCGCGTGTGTGTGCGTGCGTGCGTGTGTGTCATATTTAGTCATATGTTTGTCATATGTTTGTCATATATGCGTGTGCGTGCGTGCGTGCGTTTGTGTCATATGTGCGCCTTAACTATGCGGGTAGACAAATATGGCATAGGTGTGCAGTAGGAGTGTCATAATTTTACTATGTTAAAGGTGTGCCAGCATTGTGCCAGAAGTGTGCCATACTTATTTTATACTTGTATATATAGTCTATTATATCGTTTATGATAAAGCATGCAATCCGTCTGCTTTCACCCGATATAATTACAATTGGCAAGTTCACCGGCATTTATCATTTATCTTCCATGTTATCGCGGAAGAGTCAATTCGTGGCAGAGCTTTTCATTCTTCTTTTTATCGTTATTTATTTACGCTTTCCACACGTTCCATCGACGGGAATAACCTGTTAGACTAAATTATTCAAGGTTCATTTCTCGAGAAACGAATACATCTGAAGTGCCAACACCTTCCAACGTGTTGTGCGCATGCGCAGTGAAGATTATTGCTCTCCAGACATGAAGATTTATTTTAAATTTTGGCAAATATAAGATAGTAAATGCCAAAATTTCATTATAATTATCGGAATTTGGAAAATGGTCCCACCTTGATGATTGAATAGATATTAGATAATAAACAACGAAAGAAAGCCGGGGATTTTAGTGTGTGAGAAAATATAAGTCTATGTCCGACTGTTGCCCATCCGGCTAATTTATATATTTTATAAAATAGAATGCCGTCTAATTAATATTTTTTTATAAATAGGATGCTTACACTGATTATCCTATTTTAAAGGGATATAAGGCAATCCTAACGTTTGTATAAAGTATTAAAATCGGCATCTCGATTTATTGATACAGTATCACTTTGAATTGTTTGCATGTAATCAAGGATTTATCCATAAAATGAGAGAGTCCACGAGATTTCATCAATATTGCTGATCCTTTTTATGGATAAATCCTTGTCAAGGACTTATTCATAAAATGAGAGAGTCCACGAGATTTCATCAATATTGCTGATCCTTTTTATGGATAAATCCTTGTCAAGGATTTATCCATAAAATGAGAGAGTCCACGAGATTTCATCAATATTGCTTATCCTTTTTATGGATAAATCCTTGTCAAGGACTTATCCATAAAATGCGAGAGTCCACGAGATTTCATCAATATTGCTTATCATTTTTATGGATAAATCCTTGTCGAGGACTTATCCATAAAATGAGAGAGTCCACGAGATTTCATCAATATTGCTTATCCTTTTTATGAATACACGAGATTTCATCAATATTGCTTATTCTTTTTATGGATAAATCCTTGTCAAGGACTTATCCATAAAATGCGAGAGTCCACGAGATTTCATCAATATTGCTTATCCTTTTTATAGATAAATTCTTGTCAAGGACTTATCCATAAAATGCGAGAGTCCACGAGATTTCATCAATATTGCTTATCCTTTTTATGGATAAATCCTTGTCAAGGACTTATCCATAAAATGCGAGAGTCCACGAGATTTCCTCAAAATGTGTATGGATTATGGCGATCTGGTACAACGTATAGATATCATCTAATATAAATAACTCCATGGCGATCTGGTACAATGTATAGATATTAGATGATATCCATACATTGTACCAGATCGCCATGGAGTTATTTATATTAGATGATATCCATACATTGTACCAGATCGCCATGGAGTTATTTATATTAGATGATATCCATACATTGTACCAGATCGCCATGGAGTTATTTATATTAGATGATATCCATACATTGTACCAGATCGCCATGGAGTTATTTATATTAGATGATATCCATACATTGTACCAGATCGCCATGGAGTTATTTATATTAGATGATATCCATACATTGTACCAGATCGCCATGGAGTTATTTATATTAGATGATATCCATACATTGTACCAGATCGCCATGGAGTTATTTATATTAGATGATATCCATACATTGTACCAGATCGCCATGGAGTTATTTATATTAGATGATATCTACTCCATCGCAATGTGCTTCAGATTAATGTAAAATGTACAAGCACAGATGTCAAGCACAGACCTAATAAAATGAGTAAATTAACTCGTTTTCTGGTCGGTTTTATGAGATAGTTCGGTCTGTCGTGTTCTGGTCGGTTTATGAGATAGTTCGGTCTGTCGTGTTCTGGTCGGTTTATGAGATAGTTCGGTCTGTCGTGTTCTGGTCGGTTTATGAGATAGTTCGGTCTGTCGTGTTCTGGTCGGTTTATGAGATAGTTCGGTCTGTCGTGTTCTGGTCGGTTTTATGAGATAGTTCGGTCTGTCGTGTTCTGGTCGGTTTTATGAGATAGTTCGGTCTGGAAAACTTGCTCAGTCGTAAGTATAAACTCCATAAAAGATATAAAAAACACTATAAACAAATATTTGTTTGGTGACTGAAAAATATACATTTTAACTGAATCGTAAGTATAACCACCCAGCACAAATCAGGATTATTTAGTGTATTTTCACTATTGATAAAACAAAAAAAATATTTGTCCATTGACGAAATATTTAATTTACTAAGCGGTTATTTGGACACAATATTGGAGGGAGTGGGAAACAATATTGGAGGGAGTGGTCACAATATACTGACCACGACTCTCGTCCAAGATCACCGTCAGTCCATTTAAACACCAACGTTCGGTAGACTTGACACATATTAAATATACACTGCAGTTCTAAAGTGAGTATTTCGTCTGTTTCAAGATAAAGGTTTTAGCATTATGACCACTGATCTTATGTTTACAGGTACAGCTATTAGTAGATGCACCAGAATTAAAATGTTGACAGTTAGGAATAATAGTTTAGTTCTAGAAAGTATAGAAAATAAACACATTATATAATTATTTTGATAGATCTGTACAGAGTTATGTTTAGTGTATTTACATGCCAAATTGTATGTTTAAAAATGCTTTATTATTTAGAAATTTGTAATTAAACCTCTCTGCATAATGTATAAAATGATCAGAAAGGTTTCTCCGGGGCCAATTTTGTTTGTTTTTAATACTCACACCTGGCCTTTAAAATAAATGTTGTTATATACCAGGGTCGTTATATACCAGAGTTGTTATATACCAGGGTCGTTATATACCAGGGTCGTTATATACCAGGGTTCGTTATATACCAGGGTCGTTATATACCGGGGTCGTTATATACCGGGTCGTTATATACCAGGGTCGTTATATACCAGGGTCGTTATATACCAGAGTTGTTATATACCAGGGTCGTTATATACCAGGGTCGTTATATACCAGAGTCGTTATATACCAGGGTCGTTATATACCAGGGTTCGTTATATACCAGGGTCGTTATATACCAGGGTCGTTATATACCAGAGTTGTTATATACCAGGGTCGTTATATACCAGGGTTCGTTATATACCAGGGTCGTTATATACCAGGGTCGTTATATACCAGAGTCGTTATATACCAGGGTTGTTATATACCAGGGTCGTTATATACCAGGGTCGTTATATTATATACCAGGGTCGTTATATACCGGGGTCGTTATATACCGGAGTCGTTATATACCGGGGTCGTTATATACCAGGGTCCGTATTCACAAAGCTTCTTAGCAGTATCCCTTTTTTAAACAACCTTTTTATCGATTTAAGACGTACTCCCTTGAGGGGATGCTGCAGTATCAGTAGATATTATTCTTAATAAAGTTGTGGATAAATAATGCACATATTTGACTATATAACACAAACACATTACTATGTATGACAAACATAACATGTTAATTAATAGTTATCTTAAAATAGATGGTTTGTAGTGTCTTTGAGAGGTTAAGTATATTTAAAAATATGTTAAAATCTTAAATTTTGACTTAAGTAATATTTTCCACTTACGTTGCTTTATGAATACGGGCCCTGGACACACGACGGACACCTTACAAATATATAGTTATATAAATAAATCTCAGATCTTTATTCTTGATGGATGAAATTATTTTTTCCGCTTTAAGAGATTTTACATGTTTCATTTGTCACTGTTTGTATAACCGTCCTGAAAGCAGCAATGTGACAAACAGCCGGTGACATGTTTTATAACCATAATCAGGATTTCCCTAGAACTATAGGAAATAAAGATCATTCTATAATCATAATCAGGATTTTCCATAACTGTAGGAAATAAAGATCATTCTATAATCATAATCAGGATTTTCCAGAACTGTATGAAGTAAAGATCATTCTATAATCATATATATACACTGACCCAACATACAATTTGTTTGAATATCTGTTTTGTTAGCATACAAGTTGTTGTAAGTTTTACACAAGATTATCACGATTTCATTGCGGATAACGATTATGCAATTGTTTTCAAAATCGCCGGTCTATTCAAGCGTCCAAGCATGAAAAACGTGTTCCTTACTTTGCACGTGCGCAGCAACAGGTGTTTCAATTACAGGTTTTACACCGACAAGTAATCATTTGCTGCTCAGCACTGATAATAAAAAGTTAATTTGTCTTTAAAAAACTTTTGCATTTAGTGATGCCACGTCTTTCTGAAGATCAGAGAAACCAAGCTATTGGTATGCTCAGGGCGGGGTCAATGGTAAATAACGTCGCGCGTCATTTTGGCTGCTCCAGACAGACTATTCATAATCTTGTGAACCGGTACAACATTACTGGGTCTGTCAGAGATCGGGTAAGACTCGGTCGCGTACGTGCGACAACGTTACGTACTGATCGCGTTATCACGTTGACTCACCTACGTAATCGTTTTTTACCCGCAACCATTACTGCTCGGCGTTACGGGGTTCATGCACAGACGATCATAAATCGTTTGAGACAGAACCAAGTTCCTATTCGTGCTCGTCGTCCATATACTGGACAGATTATGACACCTCGTCACCGAGCTTCCAGACAGTTATGGGCACGACGTCATTTGCATTTCACGCGCAACCAGTGGCAATCGGTACTTTTCAGCGATAAGTCGCGGTTTGAGTCGCGGTTTACTGTCAGTCATGCAGATGGCAGAATACGCATCTATCGCCGTAGAAATGAACGACTTGCAGATTGTGGTATTCGGGAGAGAGACAGATTTGGTGGAGGCAGTATTATGGTCTGGGTGGGATAATGGGAAATCTGAAAACTGATCTGGTCATTATCCAAGGAAATGTCAATGCTCAACGTTACATCAATGTTTTAAACAACACAATGATACCATTCATGCAAAATAACGGACCTGGCACTTTCCAGCATGACAATGCAAGGCCTCACACGGCGTGTATAACCACACAATTCCTTGCTCAAAATAACGTCAACGTCTTGCCTTGGCCCGCTTTATCCCCGGACTTGAACCACATAGAACACATATGGGATGAATTGGGTCGGAGGGCCAGGTCCAATCATCAAATTGATACCATAAATGACCTCCAAAATGCACTTCTGTTAGAATGGCAACGTATTCCAAACTCGCTCATACAGCGTTACGTAAATTAAATGAGGCGACGTATTCTGCAATGCATTCGTAAAAATGGAGGTCACACTGGTTACTGATGCTTTTTATAACATCACTTCGCGCACTCAGGCAGTAATTTCTTGTTTCCAAACGCTGTGGGATCATTTTCATTTTTCACGAATTTTCATTTCGACCCCTCTCAACTTAATTGTTCATAAAAAATTATGCAATATCTGATTTTTATCCAATAATTTACACAAACACATCGATATGGCATTGAAGCTTCGATGACAAAAAAACTAACCCCGAATATACAGTTATCAACAAAATATATACTTTTGAAGTCTATGTAAAGTTTTCATTTTTGGTCAGTGTATAATCAGGATTTCCCAGAACTGTAGGAAGTAAAGATCATGTAAGTGGAATTATTTCTTATAATGGAATAAGATTTTAAACAAGAAATATCCTTAAAAAAGATAGTCGGCGCCTTTGGGGAAGCACACTGATGGCCATGAAGTGAAATAATTTTAACTTAGCGAAATGTAAGGTAGAGAGTAGAGCATTTTCTATCGGTATTCCGATAAAAGTTGACACGACAGTGCCAGTGTGGGGAATTTGAACAAAACAAGTTAGTGACTTCCATTACGGAAGGCCAATTGTTAAAATATTCAAAGGGCCATAACCCTGAAAACAAGAGGCCCACGAGGGCCTGAATCGATCTACTGGCAAAGTGTACTCTGTTAGATGATGCTACATGCAAAATATCAAAGCTCTAACCTTGTGGTTTCCAAATAGAAGATTTTTAAATGTATTTCCTAATATTTCTATGTAAAACTTTTCACCTCCGGTGAGGGGCTTATTCTGACCCCAGGGTCACCATTTGTACAACTTGGTAAAGGACCACTATATGATGCTACACGTAAAATATCAACGCTGTGGCCCTTGTGGTTTCAGAGAAGAAGATCCGGGCACTTTGAAAAATCACGTGACTAGGAAAATCACGGCGATATATAATTTTTAATAGGGTTTCATTTCCAGTTACCATGCAAAATTAACGCACTTCGCAAGAAAACAGAATAATTTATTTGCAATTTCAGCATTTCTATTCCTTTCTTCATCTTTTCCGGTCACAACTGAAGTACAGATTAACAAATCACCTAACGATATACCATTTATCAACACCTACTCTCTATAAACAAATCTACTAGTTTCCTGTGGCCTTGTGAGACAAATTTAGCCACACTGGAGGCTTTCATAATTTCTATATCGCTTTCAACTCGAGTTTTGATAGGCTTACACAGACACACCTCCTGCGAGGCCAAAAAGCCAGCTTAAACGGCTGGCGCCGAAAAATGCATCGAACTTTTGATCAGTTGATCTCGGGTTACAGCCTTTTAGGTATGAAACCACCATGCAATTATGGTTGTGTATTTTATTTCTGCAAATCTGATACATAGTTATGGCACTAGGTTTAGAGAAACTGGATGTTCCCAACATCCCAAAGGTCATGGTCATCCCAAAGGTCAGAGGTTATGGTAAAAAGCATTTTGCATACACTGGCAGTAGTCTCTGGAACAAGTCGCCTTCTCATATTAAGAATATATATGCGATAAATAAATTCAAGAGTGCTGTTAAAAATTACTACTTATAGACACTGTTTTAGTCTGTTTTAATAAATATTGATGTGTGATTGCAATTTCTTTCTTTTTTTAAGTATTTTAAATATATTGTTAGGTTTCTAATCTTAATACATTGCCAAATAGATGCTCATTAAATGGGTTGTTGCACTATTCTGGAACTAGCTTCATTTAAAAGGGCTTTACAAACCATGGAAAAAGCTGAAAGAATTATCAAAATATCATACAAATACAGGAGATATGATCTTTTAAAAAATTGCCGAAATTTCCAAACGGAGGCGGCCATCTTGAATTGATGACGTCATCGCGCCATCAAATAACAAGGACCACACTGGAAATAAGAGAATTTACATTCTCCATGTTTTGTGTTATCCTTAGTATTTGATTACTATGCCATGGCCATATACATATGTGATTTTATACGATGCTATGCTATTTTTATACTAAAATAAATCTATCTATCTGTTTATTTGTTGCAATACAACTTAAGCATGTTAAGTATGGATAATACAGCAGTGCAATTTTCATATAGAAAAATAGTGTTCCACTTGAACAATCACCAGAAAAGATGAGGTCACAAGACATGTAAGACAACACCAACAACAAGAGATTACTTTTTTTCATAGGTTTATGTGCAATTGGTGGTGGTTATCCTTTAGTAGTTAAGACATTTAAAGGTGAATGGCCACCCTTTTTGTAGTATTATCAATTAACAAATTTAACTCTTAAACATCATATGAACATTTCTTGATAGTCCCAGAGAGAAACATACATTTAAAACCGCTACTAAGTTGTATGTAAAAATAAGTATTATTTGCATGATGTAGATACTACTTTTACCACTGCGTGACTGCACGGGGAAATGAGGTAAGTAATAGATAGAGTCTGGTCTCACCGAGTTGGCTTATTTAAACACCGAGATGGGCATAGCATATGTAGCGTAGCCCATCTCGGTGTTTAAATAACCAACGAGCTGATTTTTATAGCTTGGTGTACTTAGTAACACTGTGACGTCATAGTGACCGTACTCTAAACTCCAATATCTGGTAGTTGTAGTGCGGTATAGCCACGCCCCTTTAGTTACCCTAAATTAAACGAGTTTATGCTCTGCATTCATCAAAGGAAATGCCACCGACCATGCTACAAATCTGAATTCTATAGCTGCACCACTATTGCCAGCTAATTGATAAATACATTTACCTGTGGATTAATTTACCGGTTCAAAGTTTTCTACGTCATCAAATAAAATCCTATTCTCGCTTTTCATATATACTGCAATGTGTGAATTGTAAATATATATTGTTGTGTATTGATTTTCATTTAAATAAACATAAACATGTTCATGAAACAAAACATGGCCGGGGAACTTTAAGCTATATTTTAAGTGCGTGTCCATGACGTTATAGGCAGTTATTTTGTAACTCCTGCAGCTGTACTCAGATTGAGTTTTACGGCGTAGAAACCCAACATATATATTTGGAACATTTTATGTCCACATCATAATATGCTGAATGAAGATATAAGAACTCTCCATTTGCGATGGAACAATGTTGGTCTATTTATTCCACTGGCATCCAGGAAACAACACGGGGTGTCATACTTTATGTAGAACATTTTAACGAGATGGAATAAAATGACAAAATGATTTGAAAACAGAAGAATTCCTGATACTATATGGTCAAACAAGTGGTAAAGTACGTCGACACTATCCAACATTGCATCACGAACGACATGCATTAGTCCTAGAGTCCAACATGCATCACGTATATTGTACATACCTTAGGTCAAAGATCCAACAGTTATCACGCAATATTTACATTTCTTAGACCAAAGAAGCTTTGCCAAATATCCAATTTGTATCACGTAAGATTTACATACCTTATATTAAAGAGGCTTTATGGATCACGTATAAAACTTACATACCTTATATCAACGAGGCTTTGACAATCTCGTAAGATTTACCTACCTTTGATCATGGAGGCTTTGACAGTATCCAATATGTATTACGTAAGATATCAACGAGGCTTTGACAATCACGTAAGATTTACCTACCTTTGATCATGGAGGCTTTGAGACTCACTTATCCACTGGCAGAGAGAAAGAAACACGCACACAGCAATGTTAGAAAACAATCTGTTTTTCTGCGAAACTATCCTCTGAGCTCGCATCACGTCATGTCCGTAAATTAAAAACTGTCGAAATCATCAATAGTAACACTTTTTAGTTTAAATAACATCTTAAATAACGTATATTCAAATTTAGTTTTAAATTTCATCCGAATATAGTGAAACGAATTGAATTCCAACCATGCAGGCGCCAAAATGCACCTTTGTGCTTTTACAGCAGATTCACTATAGTGTGTCCTTACTGAGCATCGGTCTACCGTATTTGAAGCGCTTAGTGATTATTACACTATTAAGTTATCTGATATATCGAAGGCAGCTAGCTATCTTAATTTTATTCCTTTGCAGTGAAGGCGTGAATAGAATCCATTCTCTTTAAACCCGTCTCCACTCATTCGCTTCCACTCGTGTTCTTTACACAAACAATTTCGCACTATCTAAAACAGCGTAATACTTGTGACTAATTTAAAATTAAATAAATTTATTATACAATAAAAAGTCTGTGCAAATTAATCGTAAAATAGTCCAATCCGGTTTCATATTTTAGTTAATTTCAATTTATACATACATGTAAACAATCCATGTTCGTTAGATAAATAGAAGTAATTCTTAAAAAGTTCTCTCAAATCCTACTCCTTCGATTGCAATTTAGACATATTTTTTCAGGGAAGAATGGGCGTATTAATAAGAGGGAAGGCAGATCACGCCACTTGTATAATGGATATAAAACAAACAGATGCATCAGCTGTTTATACTGAACTACTCTGAGAACTTAACACCCGTGGTAAAACCAAACCAGCTCTTGGCGGGCTTATTATTATTAAATGTTATTTTGTGTTTATTTCCTAGATCGATTGTAGTGTTATGTACATGTTAGAAACTATCCACATTCCCTATAAATCTGGTGACCGATCAAATTCATGTATTGAAAGAAGTAAAATCGGACTTATGGAATCGATCTTGGAGACATTTTAATTAAAAATAAACACAACATAAAAAAATTGCACTTTTAATGGCGTTAAGTATATAAAATGATGTATCCGTTCCCATTTTCCTATTTGGTGCTGCTATAGTTATAATTGGTGCTGCTATAGTTATAATTGGTGCTGCTATAGTTATAATTGGTGCTGCTATAGTTATAATTGGCAAAAGGCTTTGAACAATTGGTTATAGTCAGTTGTCACAAAGATAAATAATTCCGTCACAAATATAGTTTCATGCCAAACTAACCTAGTGTATGGATGGGCATTAGGGCCAAAAAGATAAAACATCAATTAGAAGACAATTAAAAAAGTCAAGACAATTCAGAAAAAATTAAGACGTAACTTCGAAAAGGTACAATACAATCGAAAGACGAAACGGGGCCGTACCTTGGGTGGGTCGTCTGCTCTAAATGCCATGGTGTACATCCGCGGACACGCTTTTGATTACGATAGAGAGGGGGAGCTACTGGATGGTCCTATGCCTCGTGTTTACCGTACTTTGAAAATTCGCAGTGTCACGAGTTGGGGGAAACTGTCCTATAAAGGACGTCATCGTAAACATATATTGTTATTACTAAAAAACAAATCAGCTAAAAGACGTCCACGTAAAATAAAAGACATTGCTGCAAATAATTAAAGACATTACTTTTAAATCGAAAATAAATACAAAAAAAAAGCATCTAAAAGACGAACATGTTGTATAAAAAAAATCGTGTGCACAATCAAAGAGATATGTAATTTAAAACAAGATGTAGTTGTAAAGTATAGAAGACATGCTTGCAGGAAAGACTGTCCCTCGTTTCACATCCGTTTTACAAATTCAAAGTCGGAGGACAGAAAATTGCCGATGCTGAACAGCGGATTCACGAGGCCTATGGCATTTTCTATGCTTGCTCTTTTGTGACATCTCGTCTTTTCCTTATTTCGCCTTTTAAAATGGTTCCTATTTGGTAGTCATATATCAAATGATTCATATTTGGTGCCTATATATCACATGGTTTATTTGTACCATAGCTCTAATGGTTTTCCTTTGTTCATGCTTTTGATATAATTGTCATAAACCTGAAGGTCCGCGCCTATACCGTGCTATAAATGCCGGTATATATCAGCCGTGCTTTAAATGACAAATTCGGCATTATACCATGGTCTACTCAATTTTACGCGCGCGCAGTTGTAATGTTTACCCACAACCTGTCAATCAAAACGACTAAGCCATTACCAAAACAGCACTCTGGACATTGCATTTGCCCAATAATATACAAAGGTGAATGGCTGCAATAATCAAAACATGGGTCATGCTCATGCCACGTGATAATGCTATTTCTTGATTGGATCGAGCTGTTACGTTTACTGAAAACTGCAACGCCCTAAAACTTCTTGCAAGCGCGTACTGGTACAAAACATTTATAGCATATTTTTCTCCTATGCGATTTATACTGCACACTCGGGCCTACGGCCCTCGAGAAGCAGTATAAATACTCGAAAATGTATGCTATACATATTGTATTGTATTGCTGTTTCAGAAGAATTTTAAAAAGACAGATAACGACCCAATTGAATTTGGCAATGATTGGTACCAGATTTTAATTTGGATGTTATGATATTCAATACGTTTGATGTGCAGGCCAGAAAATGTTATTCACTCTCAGATGTAACTAATTCGATAAGAGGCGTCCGTTTTGATTTCTTGTAACGTTTAAAACTACTACTTTTTAAATTTCGTTTACACTACCTTGTCGGACTATCCCAGATAGTTAAACTTTAAAAAATAATCCATAATGTTTTGGTGGTCATGGTGGAAATGACATACTTAAGTTCACTTTGCCAGAAGGCACAGGTTGTCTGTGTACAGCAACAACAGAACAGAGAACAAACAGACATACATTACCTTTTAACCGTAAGATTGTTTATATTGACGTGTCACCCGATCCTAAAAAAATACGCACTGAAACCACTGACAGTTAGCGTTGTGTTTAAAAAGGGTGTTAAAGGGTTATTACCTAGTTCAGTTATTAAGAGTTTATAGATTAGGTCGATGAATGATCATGAATGTTTAATACATATCCTGAAACAATGAATGATTTATAAATATCCCAGGTTAATGAATGTTTTATAACGTTTAAAGAATGTATATCCAAGAAAAATGAACGTTTTAATATAAATATTAAGAGAGTATATCCTAGGCCATTGATTGATACGTATTAAAGAGGCTCTGCCCAAGAATTGAACAGGGAAATCAATAACATATATTTCAATAAATAAATTATACCTGCTAATGCAAAACGATATGTATTCATCGTGTTTTATCAAGAGACGCTTGCTTATTCTTATTCTTGTTAAGTTTCATCCAATTATTAGAGAATTGTCGTTACACCGTAGTTGTACATCTTTATCGTACGATGCGTAGACACGTACACAACATTTGGGTTTAATAACAAACAAATCAAAATCGACTTTCCTAACAGCTAGTTATATTGCCTTTAGTCTATATTTAAAGTCTATCCCGCCATCAACATGCACATACACCTTTTCTAAACCTACGGACGAATAGTTATATATATAACGAATAGTTATATATATATAACTTACATATTCTGGGAGTAAAACCCTATATAGACATGAAATGAATGGCTTTATCCAGCCAGGCCAAACCGAAAACTGGAGCGTTGAATTTACGCAGCTTCATTTGCGGGTATTTTAAGAACCCGTGAATAAACCTATACTTTTAATCGGTACATATATATTGGCATATGAACTGAACAACTGGATAGACGGTTCTGTAGCGTAATTTTGCGGTTATTTTGCGGGTTAGTTTCTTTAACATATAAGGTAGGTGCGATAAAGATGTACAACTACGTATATATATATAAAACATTTTCTTATTCAATTTTGGAGGCAAGCCCCTTTAAGAGTGCATGAATGTATATACATAGCAATCCTTTATTTCCAAGGTCTGTGGATGTTTTAAACATATCCTAGGTCAATGTATGTTTTAACCTGGTGGGAATTACTCTATTTACACTGTCCCGTTCATCCAAGTAGGATGACAATAGGGTGAGAGTGGAGTTTATTGCAATATCTTTATACTACAGCTCTTTATTTCGTTTCCCTACATCAATGAGAGAAAGACAGTTGATCACGCAAAGCTGATCATGTATATGTGAATATAACTGAAAAGATTCTCCACCAGGGCTACCGTTATCGTAATATTCAAAGATGCTCCACCAGGGCTACCGTTACAGTAATATTCAAAGATGCTCCACCAGGGCTACCGTTACCGTAATATTCAAAGATGCTTCATCAGAGCTACCGTTACCGTAATATTCAAAGATGCTCCACCAGGGCTACCGTTACCGTAATATTCAAAGATGCTTCATCAGGGCTACCGTTACCGTAATATTCAAAGATGCTCCATCAGGGCTACCGTTACCGTAATATTAAAAGACGCTCCACCATCAGGGCTACCGTTACCGTAATATTCAAAGATGCTCCATCAGGGCTACTGTTACCGTAATATTCGACAAAAGCTTTGCAAATGTGATATCGTAACCCTGATCTATTTGTAAATTTAAGAACTATTCTGCGACAAGAGCAAATCTATAAGCACACAGTATATCAAATAATATTCTTAAAACGGGAATGTTAAAACGTCTGTACTACATTGATTCATTGAGACGTGCCCTGAGCTGTTGGTAGTGCATGTTTTCATGGCAGAACAGAACTGCATGCGTGCAGGAGAGACATGCATGTTTGTAAAAAATGAAAAAAGGTGGTCGAGTTATCGCCGTTGCCAGGATTCACGCCTGTTTCTAATATTTGAAAGGGTATTATAGAGAGATAGACGTGTTATTATTAACATATCTGTCAATAACGCTAGAGGTGTGTGATCTAAACCTAGAATCTGCATCCTTTCTATAACACAGTGCTTTATTCCTGAAATCGTTCAGCATTTCTTTAATACAACGTTGGTCCAATACGTTATGTTTGATTCGGTATGTGGTAGACGCGTGTTGGCAGGACATACCGTTTACAAATGTTGAATGTTGTTTAATGGCTTATCATTATTTTTCAGTTTCGTTTGTTTGTTTGTTTGAATGGTGTTTAACGTCATTTTAGCCTATGTTTTATTTTGTGGTAGAGGCAGACCACCCCATTTGTCCTGGGTAGGGTCCTGTACACCTCCCGCCATCCGTTATCACTTGACAAGTCGAGCTCCCAGTGTGAGGGATTTGAACCCGCAGCGGTGACAGGAGAGGCGAGAGGTTATTCAGAGTACACAAAGATGGGGGAAGGATACATAGTAGTCTAGAGAACCTACCCTACTCTTACCAACGAATATATTCCTATGGTTCTTCAACGGGCTAACAACACACGGACCCCTCCCCCCACCCCCGCCCATGGCCAAAGGATGGTAACGTTGAAGCTTGTCTTCAATCTTGTCTTGTCGTGCCTTGTCTGCCTTTAATGGCATATTCTTTTGTTGCTCTGGCTTCTGTCAAAGTCACTGAGTACTTGCTTTGTGTGTTTTTGTTTTTATATTCATAAATACATGATCATCACTGTGTTATACTTATATGCCATATTAATGCTGCCTAGTTTGTTAGGAAATAGCATTGCTGGGATCTATGTTTACTTGCACTGTCCCGCTTTATTGGGATGACAACAGGGTATAAGATGGGTCCTTTCTTTACTTGCACTGTCCCGCTTTATTGGGATGACAACAGGGTATAAGATGGGATCTATGTTTACTTGCACTGTCCCGCTTTATTGGGATGACAAAAGGGTAAAAGATGGGATCTATGTTTACTTGCACTGTCCCGCTTTATTGGGATGACAACAGGGTATAAGATGGGATCTATGTTTACTTGCACTGTCCCGCTTTATTGGGATGACAAAAGGGTATAAGATGGGATCTATCTTTAATTGCACTGTCCCGCTTTATTGGGATGACAAACGGGTATAAGATGGGATCTATCTTTACTTGCACTGTCCCGCTTTATTGGGATGACAAAAGGGTATAAGATGGGATCTATGTTTACTTGCACTGTGCCGCTTTATTGGGATGACAAAAGGGTAAAAGATGGGATCTATCTTTACTTGCACTGTCCCGCTTTATTGGGATGACAAAAGGGTATAAGATGGGATCTATGTTTACTTGCACTGTCCCGCTTTATTGGGATGACAAAAGGGTATAAGATGGGATCTATGTTTACTTGCACTGTGCCGCTTTATTGGGATGACAAAAGGGTAAAAGATGGGATCTATCTTTACTTGCACTGTCCCGCTTTATTGGGATGACAACAGGGTATAAGATGGGTCCTTTCTTTACTTGCACTGTCCCGCTTTATTGGGATGACAACAGGGTATAATATGGGATCTATGTTTACTTGCACTGTCCCGCTTTATTGGGATGACAACAGGGTATAAGATGGGATCTATCTTTACTTGCACTGTCCCGCTTTATTGGGATGACACAAGGGTATAAGATTGGTGTTTGGTGCATTCTAGAACCTGGTCTAAACCCCCAGGACATTTTTGCCACTGACCGTTCTTCTTCTTCTTTCTCCTTCTTCTTTTACAATAATGGCAAATAATCAATTAAGATTATACGGCCTTGTGTGGGGTGTTAAAAAAGTGAAAGATTGCCAACCTTTCCAAGCTATCCAATCCACCAAGGAGAATAAGACAATGTGATAAAAACTAGTGCGAATAAAATATGCCTATAAAAATGCCGACAGTAATGTACAAAACACTGTCACTGTGAAGACAAGAATATTAACTGTGCAGGTTAAAACATAAAAGAGGATATTATATAATGTATTATGGGAATGGCAATGACTTAAATCCAAGGATCGAGTCAGCACTGACTACATGTGATGGCAGGGAATTCCAAGCTGTAATTGTGCGAGGAAAGTAGGAATATTTATAATAGTCAACTGTGGTGATGGATTTTTGATATGCTAGATGATGATTGTGTCTGGTTTGACGGGCATATGGCGTTAAGTACTGAGAAGGGAGGATGTCGACCAGGCCTTGAATTCACCAACCATTCTTGAGAACATTCTTAGACTTCAGCTCAAGTATGCAAATTTCAATAACAAATATTTCTATAAGTTTACAGAATAAACGTTCACATCAAGCTGCTATGTATAAATATGATGCATAGTAACACATAGCAACTTCTTACGACTGTTTATCTTTGAAGGTCATGGAAATATTTGTGAACGAAATTTCAGTATTTGAGCTCAAGTTTAAGAATAATTTGAAGAATTGTTGGTGAATTCCAGGCCTGGTTGTAAACTATTTTGTAGAAAAGAGAAAGGCGACTGGTTTGCCTTCTGTGTTGAAGAGAGTCCTATTTCAAGTTTGATAGTAGATTGGTAACTGTGCCCGGAGCCTTGGAATAGTTGCACACAAATCTAGCTGCTCTCCGTTGTACCCCTTCAAGTTTCTGTATATCCTTGATATACCCTTGATATGATACGGATCCCATACAGAGGAACTGTACTCGAGGGTTGGTCGGACCATGGTTCGGGTCTTGCAGCGTGTAGGTTGCGTTTTAGGAATCCAAGGCTTTGGCTAGCTTTATTTGTAACTTTGTTGACGTGTGGGGACCATGATAAATCTGATGTGAACCCCACCCCTATATATGTAGCTTGATTTACTGTTGATAGTGTTTGATTATTAATTGTGTAAGTAGTGTTGACTTTTTCTTGATCTTGTAATGTGCATGATGTGGCATTTTCAATGTTGATGGACACCTTCCATCTCTGTTCCCAGTATGCTAGGCTGTCCAGGTCTTTTTGCAATAGTAATAGCGTCCGAGGGTGATCTAACTTCTCTGTAAATCACACAGTCATCTGCAAACAGTCGTACCTTGGAATTAACAGCTGCCGGTAGGTCGTTTATATATAACAGAAATAGAAGAGGCCCTAGAAGAACCCTGTGGCACATCCGATTTTACGGCTGTCTTGCCGGAGGTTGCACCATCAACCACTACTTGCTGGGTAAGGTCGCTCAAAAATGCCTCAATCCAGCGATTTGTGTCTCCTCTGATGCCGTAGTGATTTTCCTTGTACAGTAGTCTGCCATGGTGGACTACATCAAACGCCTTACTAAAGTCCATGATGGCTACGTCGATCTGCCTTTTCAGCAATGACTCTACAAGGTCGTGTATAAAGCCCACTAGCTGGGTTTCGCAAGATCGCCGGGCACGAAAACCATGTTGGTTGTCTACTAAGATACTGTGTTTATCTAAGTGGTCAAGCATATTGCTAACTACAATATTCTCGAGAAGTTTACAAGCAATGCAAATGAGGGAAACTGGCCTGTAATTGCTGGCATTGCACTTTTCACCCTTTTTGAAAATTGGAGCAACATTTGCCTGGCTCCAGTCTGATGGGACTTGTCCAGTTTTCAGGGACTTGTTGAAAATTGCAGTAAGTATGGGTGCAATTTCTTTGGCGCACTCTTTGAGTACCCTGGGTTTTATAGCATCAGGGCCCGCTGCCTTATGGGGGTTCAGGTTCAGAAGCAGCAGTTTTCTCACCCCACACTCTAACGTGTATGTTAGGCAAGTTTGGATAGGGACTCGGTCCAAGATCTGGTATACCGTTCCAATGCGGTACCCCTAATGTCAACCGTGTTGTTTGTGGGTGTCGCATAATTTGCTTCTATTGTTCCTCGTAATTGTTGTTTGTATTGTATGTGTGTTTTGGCTGACTGTGTTCTGTGAATGCTACATTTCCTGTTCGACTTTTATACTTACTGTTTGCAGTGTAGGGTGGTGCTATTTCATGTTTGTTTAATGAATTAAAACTACATGTTTCCAGTGTCACACGATATTTATACAAGTTATTTTGTGTTAAAATAGAGGGGAAATCAAATACTATTAGTTATATTTACGGGTTTATATTACACTTGAATGGCCATGTTATATATTCTATAACTCAAGAAGATGCAGTCAAGAAAATAAAACTTCGTAGGACAACTTTGTTTAAATCTTAAATTATGAATAAATAGCCAACTAGTATCTGTTCTGAAAATGAACTCGTATTCCGCAGCTAGTTCATGCTCATCTTCTCTGTATGATTAGGTTTGTCAGATCAAAGCAGAATTACAGACAAAACACGAAAACCTGTCAAATACACACAGAACGTTCTTAGTTGTGAAGTTTCAAACACGTGTGTGGTACTGATTTTCATAAATCTTAGATAAGAGTTTGATAATACCCAGACATTTAATAATATCTGACCCCAGGCATTAAGCTCTGTTTAGTGACATCCGTAGATAGAAGAATTGGCACCGTGGATTATTTCTGCAGTGGCGTACTTGGAGCATTTTGAAATGTACGCCAGATATGAGAAGCGTAACTGCGAACCGAGCAGCGACGCTGCGAATGTGGGGTAGGTGTGGGAGGGGGTTTCCCACCCTCCCGCCGGTGGGAGTTTTTTTTTTTCGGGGGAGGGGGGGCGTCCCATAAAGAGGCAAATGATGCGTTCTCAGGCGTATTTCGATATTTTATTTTTTCACTTTTGCTGACGAACTGTACGCATTGGCGTACGTGCATATGCCTGGATACGCGCCTGTTCTGTATTTCAGTCTAGATATATGCAGTGGATATAAATAAAAATCGAACAAGCATGCAATAAACTGTGTAACGTTTGTAGAATATAGCTGAACACATCACTTGGTGGACCTACTTGTCTGCCATCTGAGCGTGGGGGCTTTATCGTGTTACAGGGTGTATTAAAAAAAGGGTTTGTATTTTAAATTTTCTTCATTAATCACGCTATTTATAATACAAACTTTCGTTTCACTTAATGATTATACATTGGACACCTGCTTTATTACACTTAATGATTATACATTGGACACCTGCTTTATTACACTTAATGATTATACATTGGACACCTGCTTTATTACACTTAATGATTATACATTGGACACCTGCTTTATTACACTTAATGATTATACATTGGACACCTGCTTTATTACACTTAATGATTATACATTGGACACCTGCTTTATTACACTTAATGATTATACATTGGACACCTGCTTTATTACACTTAATGATTATACATTGGACACCTGCTTTATTACACTTAATGATTATACATTGGACTCCTGCTTTATTACACTTAATGATTATACATTGGACACCTGCTTTATTAAACTTATTGATTATACATTGGACACCTGCTTTATTACACTTAATGATTATACATTGGAGACCTGCTTTATTACACTTAATGATTATACATTGGAGACCTGCTTTATTACACTTAATGATTATACATTGGAGACCTGCTTTATTACACTTAATGATTATACATTGGACACCTGCTTTATTACACTTAATGATTATACATTGGAGGCCTGCTTTATTACACTTAATGATTATACATTGGAGACCTGCTTTATTACACTTAATGATTATACATTGGAGACCTGCTTTATTACACTTAATGATTATACATTGGAGACCTGCTTTATTACACTTAATGATTATACATTGGACACCTGCTTTATTACACTTAATGATTATACATTGGAGACCTGCTTTATTAAACCTACGTTACCGTAATTTAAGTTACCTTGTTGAATGAAGGTGTTTGGTTTAAGAAATCCGAAAATTATTACAAACCTTATTACAGACATGCGTATCCATGATGTGAACTTGTATTGCCCGTTACTGTGTGTGTTTTTAAAATAATTTTCTATTTTCCGTGTGTTACCAGAAATGTAGAAAAATCAGGCATCTTAATAAAGATGTTATTACAACATTCCTTTAGACATCATCGATGGTTACACAAATTTATGTCAATGCTAGTATGTTTACATCATGTATTAAATAAACGGTACGTACATTACCAGTTAAGTAGTATCAAATACAAACTTGGATATGTATGATCATGTTCCTTTATATGCTGCTTAGACTTCGGCAAGCAAGAACGAAATGAAGTTTGCATATAATTTACACGACTCTTCCGTATTTTTTTACGATACCAAATTCAAAGAAAAAAAGCAAATTATATGCACAATTTTAACTGCTAATGTATTCATATATTAATCAAATGTAAACGAATTAAGCAATGTCAACATATTCTCAAAATGTATTTCTTTCGTTACTAATACATAGAAATGTGTAGCTCTATGAGATAACATGCATTTTTATGGAAATATATTACATCAGTTGAGCTCATGATTCCTCTATTCGTCCTCATCACTTTCTGTAAACTCAATGTCAGTCACGTTGTTGGCTTCCATATCTTCACGCTCATTATCGCTTACTTCGGTGTTAGTCCCCTTTCTTCAGGGTCAGGCTCCTTGAACATGGTGACGCAATATCACCAATAGTCCAGTCAAATTCAATAAGTTGGCCTCCTCTCATTTGTTTTTGCGTCTGGTAGGTCGGGTTAATATTGGTCAGTCAGAATGGCGCCACAAAAGCTCTTTAAGTGTGTATGTTCAAATGCATGATAACAGAAAAAATGACAAGGCGGCAAAAAGCTCGAGTTGTGGCCTTTGAATTTTCGCGAAACGATTTGTGACATCCGTGTGCTGAGGTCCGCATTATAGGCACCACACTACTCTCTCCATGTTCTCCGTGCTCTCTCGAAGATCATCCGAACATTCATGCTGTTCGAGCCATAATGGGCTTTGTAATCATCGTCAATGGGACTGCATTGCCTCTCCGCACAAAGCCACTGGTTGTATCACAGCTTGAAAAGCAATTTAGTGAGGGTAGTACAGGGCAAACATCAGACCCCTTAATTAACCTCTACAATTTGTTTCACATTCAACATTCTCCTTTTTAACCATCCCCGTGCCAAACATAACATACAGTTGTATTCCTGAATCAACTTTTGCTAGCAGGAACAGGTGTCAGAAGAACGCACCACGATTGTTTCTGATGATGGGGATATAATCATTCTGATGTCTGCTTCCTCCTATGAGAAAAACAGATCTTCCTGATCATCAGTGATGACAGATATGCCATATGATATGGTAAGCCCGTGACATTATGTCACAGACAACGTAGATTTCACGGCCTTGGAGTTTGGTGCATATTTGTTCGTTCTCCGCAACGTTGGCCGCAAATGGGTTTGTTCTTTATGTAAATTTCACTTCAGTGGATGAAAAAGATCATTCCGCCGTCAAAACTTTAAAATAGGCACCACCAAATCGTCCCCATAGCGTAACAGCACAGCGATTTGCTTACCAGCACTTTCCAATATCACATACAATGTAGATCTTAACAACCTACTTAAATTAAAGTACTAACCTATACTATATATCAAAATGTAGATAATAAGTCGTGTTTCTTTCTTTGTTTACATGTCAATCAGTGGCTGATGGTGGTGTCACGGTGTAAAGAATAGGGCCACTGCATTTCCCTTTGGAAGGGTAGGCAGAGGGGTAGAATCCCCCCAAATTCATGTTCATTTTATCATTTTTTGTTCATGTTCATTAAAGGTCTTCATCATGATCCCTGCATTGTTTCAGGTGCTATCTCGCTCGCATCAAAAGAGCAGTGGCAGAAGCTCCAGCGTAAATAGAGTTTCTACGATTGAATTTGCAGCAACTCTGCAGTTCAGGGTGAGAAGGTTCTAGGCCCATTTTCCATATTTTATCTCGATGTGCATGGAAGATGAGCCTGGCATGTTCATGCCTGTTAGGCGCCATATTCATGTGTTGGTGCGCCTTAAAATCCCAATTCAATTCAGTTCTTCTAGAACCTAAACTGTTATGTCCCAATTCATGATACAAATGTGTAATTGTTTAAAATATGTTACAACTGTTGTTCAGGTCTAGTGTTGAACTCACTATTGAGGTATAACACCACCAATTATTTTCCCCATTGCCACCAATGTTAAAATTTCACATTAATGATTTTGCCGGAACTTCAAGTAGGATAATGCAGCAGTGTAATTTTCATATAGAAAACTAATTTTCCGCTTGAAAAATCACCAGAAAAGGTGGGGTCACAAGACAGTAAGAAAGTTATTGTTTTACTAAACAGGTCAATGTACAGCTGTTTTCATAGATAGTTGCTCACAGTGTATGCATCGACTAGGTTCATCAGTGATCCAGTAAAACCTATTAATACGCTTCTTATCATATGGAAGAATCTTCCTCAAATCGAAATCGACTGAAAAAACCAATAATTTCACGAAATGTAACTCTTGGTGATAGTTTAGTACTGACTTACCTCCCGCAGATATCGATAAAGCATATGTAACTTAGCGTGTCGGCAGTCACACTTGCACACTTTATGGGGGCCATAAAACATGGAGAATCATTATGTATCTACAGTGACCATATGGAGTGAAACTATAAATGCACTTTAGTTAATTTAAGCAAAACACATTTTTAAAAAATCAGTTTAATATTTACATGAAATACTTTATTATAAACAAGCTTTTAATAAGCTATAACCAAGGATTTGTCAATTATTGACAAATCCTTGCTATAACTGAGAATAGTTTTTTTTCAAGTGTATTTTTATGGAAATGGCATTATAATAGTGAGAAATTCTATAAAAAGCTGTTTAAAATATAAAAATACCATCATTTTTGATATAGCAAAAGTTTCGTTCGGACTCCTGTTTTGCCTAAAATGGAAATACCATCATTGGACAGAGAAATACATGTGTAATGGGTTTTTGCATGAATTAAACATTTATGCATACAACTATTCATGATATATATTTCTCCGCGTCGTCTGCTTAATGTGATTATCGCAAACAACAACAACAAGAACAATTAATAATTTAAAAATAATTGCTATCTTTGCTTGTAAAACAGACCATCTATAACTAGTGTCATTAACAAAAAAACTATATCAAAATAAAGATTAGTGTTTCACCTATTTAGAACCGTTTGCACCTAAGGCTTCAGTTTCATCATTATGCGATATATTTACAATTAAAAAACACATGTTCGACATATTTTAAGAATTTTATATAGAACATATAAGGACACTATATGGTGTATTTAAACTCGAAAACAGACCAAGATCCTTTTAACATAAAAATATGAAACTTATATAAAAATAAAGATAATAAATTGTATTTTAAGAAACCGTTTGCACCTAAGCGATCATATTTATAGAATTTCTAATATTAAACAATAATGAAATTTTCCCCTATACGCTCCATGTAAAAATCTGGCGACTCATCCATAACCCGTTTGAGGAAGATTCTTCCATATGACACACAACAACAAAATCGAATAGGTTTTACATGCAACTGGTGGTAGTAAACCTTGACTGAATGAAATTGGCCATAACATGCTTAAAGCTACAGAGTCCCTATATCAATCAATTTCTTCTTTGTAGGCGTGTCTTTATTTGTAACTTCATATTCACCAGCTCATGTCGAATTCGGGTTTAAGCGAGCAAATATAGCGCAGAAAATCATTTACTGTACATACATCCACCAGTGCACATCGTACCTATACACAGGTAACAGTAATTTTTACAGAAAAAAATTAGCTTCTTTCGGGGCTCGAACACACGACCTTCTGATTTCAAGTCCGGTGCTCTATCCACTGAACTACAACGCTACTTGAGCAAATAGTATACTAACTACCATATATTATGAGGCAAAATAACAACATATTTGAACGCAACTAAAGATGGATCAATAAATATGCAGTCCATATTGTCGCACGTGTAAATTAACATTGCCTGGTGTAATACTGTATCTTATCAATATGAAACTAATACTTTGACTCAAATCAACCATATCTCGACTTGTTATTTAGCGCTTGATGAGTTTGTGTGCGCGCGATTGTTATTACGTAATGCCTATTTAGTGTTAAAAATATTACAACATACCAATAACTAGCAGTGGTCTACTGGTTCAGCGTACATCTTTCAAAACTTACAAGTACAAGGCTGTGGTTCAAATCCCGTTCCGGGCAACTATTTTTGTTATCACATATATTCTGGAGCCGTATATTTATCGATGTTACCTGTACGGAGGCTAAATAAAAATGTGAAATTTTACGCATCGATTTCTGCTTATATACTTTTGAGGTGTTCGTCGATTTGAAACTAATTCACACGCGACTCATTCATATTCATTATTACCAGTTAAATAGGGACTGTACAGCTTTAATTAACCTTGGTCCGTATTCTAGGATGGCCCATTATTTTATGTGCAGAATAAATTTTCTTGCAAACAATTACAAAGGCTCATTGTTTAGGCTAAACCAAGATGTGACCCAGGATAGCTTTTATTTCTATGCAGAATGAATTCCTTGCACATAAGGAGTCTTTCTTAGGCTGGCGCTCATTCCTTGTTTTGACCAATGTTATTTGTCAATTACAAGTCGGACTCCAAGACATGTATTACCTGCTATAAAAGTATACATCATTGTTTTATGAATTACCTCCCTTAATATATTAATATTAAAACATGAAAAGCTCGAGTCTCACGACAAACTGATCCTAAAATCAATAGCCATCCTCCTCTCACCACGTGCAGGTCCACCTGTGAAGTTTCAGGAGTACGACTACAAGATGTGTCATGTGGATAAGGTTTCTCATGTTCAGGTCATGGTTTTCTTGACCTTTCACCTTCCACCAAGGATGGTCCAGAAGTGAATGTCATGATTGTGGGCACTAGGGTTGCAGTGTCGCAGTGTGGAAAATATTGTGTCTACAGACAGACGTACAAAGCCGTACTGAATTCAGTATACCATACTCCCCTAATCTTCGTGTGCATGGGGTATAACTAGTTACACTGGCATCTAGTCAGGTTACCCTGTACTCAGGCAAATAAAACAAGAGGATACAATTGTTGCAGTTTTATAATTTTAATTCTTTAATCAGAAAGTAAATGTGTTCTTTACAATCAGATTCATTTCTAGGAACCGTTTATCTATGTGTGCCTCTCCATCTCTCTCTTCACAGTAGTTACCTGATCTACTTAATAAGTGTATAGCTGATGGCTGATGGACAAATTCAGCGCATCTGGTATAACAGAAGTTAAACATGGAATACAGGTTTAGTTGTTTATGTTTAACATAATACACAAGTAGATGTCTTCGCATGTCATTTACCTTTTTTCCCGGTATGGTCTAGATTTAATCTGAAATAGATTCCCTAAACAACAGATTGGTAGATTCCCTAAACAACAGATTGGTAGATTTTCAACAGTTTACATAAACATAGAAAGTCTAAACCAGGGATTTAAATGTTTTCTCTTATTTAAGTAAAGTTACATGTGAAATTAAGTCGGGAGCTTGACTTTTAAGTGAAAAAATATTGATTCTTACGGATGGTGGGAGGTGTACAGTACTGGTTATACCCAGGAAAAGTGGATGATCTGCCTCCACCACAAAAAATCGACCGTCATATATAACCTTACAAGTGTTGAAAATGACCATACAAACAATCAAACAAAAGTTTTATATTAAGTGATGAATTGGGAAAATTTATTACCCTATATATACTTCCATGGCACTGAGGGATTGCAAACTGCTTACGGACTACATACATTCACTAGCATCTAAAAGAACTAAACAGTCATTAACGTCAAAATTACACTACAAAACTGTTTATCAAAACCCTATCCAGGTGTTCAGGTCATATATATGTGCCAATTAAAAGTAAAGGTTTATTCACAGTTTCTTAAAATACCCATAATCGAATATGCGTGAAGTGAATTATGAGTTGGTCACTCATAATTCGACGCTTCAGTTTTGGCGTTTGGCTTGGCTGGTTAAAACTATTTATATTGTGTCTACAGTGTTTGGAAACGATCTAATATGTTAAAATGTGGCTTTTGTTGGCAGGATAGCTACTTTAAGATATAGTTGCGATATATTCCCTACCATAACACAGTTTCCTTACAGGAATTCAAGGCTTAGTGGATAGTTTAAGGTACGTATACTCCTCAAAATAAGTTAAGGACCATCCCTTCTTTATTTCAATAAGATGTTTGAATCCATTGCATTCCAAAAATGGAAACTGTTTCGTATTTCTGTATTCTTTAGGAATATTTTATACCAATAAAAAGTAATTCGAAAATTGAGATATTGAAATTTCAATAAAATGCTTTTTTTCACCCAAAAATGTTATTTCGTATTAATTTTATGGCTATTGATTCCTTAACAAACATCTGTCACCATTTTCTTTAGCGTGCAGTGCCAAATATGCAACTAGGTTTTGAAAATTTATTTCAGTTTGGATGGGATAAAAAATCAGCGCTATTCAAAACGATTCGGTGTATGCATTTAAGCTGTCGAACGGTCAATTTAGAGGAAAATTAAAATCTCGCGACCATAGTTCCAATGGTAGTGGACTCTTTTTTTCATTAACAGAATAATGTATATCAACATTATGTTCTTTCATCTAATGCAGAATACCTGACAATGTCCAGTTTAATGCAACATTGCTTACACATTCTGCGTAACCATTGAAAATGATTTGTAGTCAATTTCACTGGTAAGAGTATGGAGATATTTTCTTGACTTATTTTGAGGAGTATATATACCTCTGCACAGTGGTTTGACATCCCTCAATGACTGGGAAATAGTGGCCGAGACCATGGCAGGACACTTATGTACTGTTCTACAGGAAGTGTCAGGACAGGGTAGGCAAAGTTAGGAAAAAACACGTTCTCACTTCTATGGGCCCAGATTTTAGATGTATCTCTAAGGAGACAAAAACACTGAGCAATAAGATGAGATTAACATCTCCTAACATAATTGTAGTTAAAGGTTAAAGGTTTACTAAAACCTTATCTCCCCTATTTGTCCTCACATTAAAGGGATAAATTGTAGAGGGAGAAGTGAGAGAGTGAGAGAGAACAACTGCTCCCAATGAATACTCCAAAAGCTATAAGCTGTAAGACAGCATTTACGCACTGTGGCAATGTTACTATAAGTTGTAAGACAGCATTTACGCACTGTGGCAATGTTACTATAAGCTGTAAGACAGCATTTACGCACTGTGGCAATGTTACTATAAGCTGTAAGACAGCATTTACGCACTGTGGCAATGTTACTATAAGCTGTAAGACAGCATTTACGCACTGTGGCAATGTTACTATAAGCTGTAAGACAGCATATACGCACTGTGGCAATGTTATTCTATTTGCAAACCATGAATAATCTCACTATTATACAAGTTTTATATATGAACACAATGAAAAGGACACGTCTTTAAGCAAACACAATGCAGCCAATCTGTATGGTGCCTTCATACAGAATGAAAACCCTCCCCCACACAAGTTAATGCAACGTGGCGGTTTAACACATAGAGAAAATTTAACTGCTGTGATCGAGTATAAGGAAATCCTTCACAAGTTGGTAGACGTGTGGTTCTTTTCATGAACGACCGTATGCGAGTGATTGAAAAAATCAGTCATGCCTACCATCGAGTGAAATATTTCCCTATCATCGAACCCAGCAGTATCTATTTATTGCATTTTAAACAGTTTATGTATGATTTTAACCGAAACTGTTTGCTTTATTTTTAAGTTATCAGCAGATGAAGTTGAAGTCAGCAACACTTTATTGACGTCATGACTCAACGTCACAGTTATTTTTGTGTTCAGAGTTAGTTATTTATTTAACAGCGATTATGAATATTCTTTCATTTAGAAATCCCAATCTTTCACCCATAGAAATATAATAAAAGTAAACAAACTATCATCAATCATCATAAAATGCTCCTTTTCTTGCTTGTGCACAGATTTTTTTAAACATAAACTCAAAATGATGTGCATTTTACAAGCTCTAGAACGCTTTTCATAGGTTATACTGTTTGATGAATGCATTATGTCAATGCATTTTGGCACAAACATAAACTGTCTAAACAGAACACATTACCAGAGTATCTTCAACACCATAATGGATAATGCCTCCAATGGTTTTGGTAGGTCTTGTATTTTTTCAAAAAAGCAAAAGATAATAACTTAATTCTTTACACTAATTCTTTACACTAATAGATGACCTTGACCATTTAAGATCAACACAATTGCAAGCATGAGAGATTTTAAAGCTTTTCAAAATATTTACACACAGCGGCAGTTGAAACTCCCATAATTCATCATACATTTTGTATTTCCTTTTCAAAATAAATCCAGCTTCATTTTGGTTAATTTTAGACAGCAAAGAATGCTACGAAATTGCACAGTGTATTGCTTGTGAAGCAGCCACTGGCAGACGGTATCCTACAGTGTATTGCTTGTGAAGCAGCCACTGGCAGACGGTATCCTACAGTGTATTGCTTGTGAAGCAGCCACTGGCA